>JAMZAV010002430.1:0-88120 GCA_024449915.1 Sweltsa coloradensis | reverse complement strand
TATAGAACACTAAAAACTTACAAAAAAGCTCATCCATCAACGCGACTAAAAAAAGCGTTCGCGAAGCGGCCTAGCTATATCTAACTACTTATGAATACCACAATGTTTTAGAACTAAAAGTATTGCTGTCCAGTTGGTTTCGTCTTCCGGGGTTATTGAATGACAGAGACAACCAACAACAACACAGACGAAACGAAACCCGCCCCGCGAGGACACAGGGATTCTGTTTTGAGCATCCCGGTTTGACACCCTGATCTCGGGTTCAGTTCGGAAAATGTAAATTTACCGCCGGCCACTTTCCCCACGCTATGAGAAACCCCGTCCGTCGTACACGGCGCTCCCGTCTTCGACTGTCCGATTCTCGTTCACAGCCTAAATCCAATCTCTTACGTAAACCTGGTCCATTCTTTCCAATTTCCTGTCACTATATTCGCCTATATTGCGTTACCCTTTAGTCGCTGTTCAGAGCCGTTCGGCTGGAAATCAAACTTTATAACTGACTCGTGATGTTATAGGGGGTGCAAGGCGAGTCCGTTATGTTGTGTAAGAAATTCCAATTTAACTTTGTTGTGCCTGTTGCTTTAGTGAACATGATTGCACATTTTAAGTCTATCGCGAAGCATTTTTGAAGTTCATTTCCAAGACTAACGAGTTATTAGAAGCAAATTTCACATTTAAACACGTCAATTCTTACTGATTATCGTAAATGCAGAATGGCTTTGAACCAATCTATAATGAACCAATGTAATTTGTACTCAATTATAGAGGAGTGAATTTTATAAAAGTAAATTTATTTGTGAAAATACATTAATAATATCAAAAAATCGCATCGCAATCATTGTCCGTGGAACAAGCGTAAAAATATTTCAAAGCCGGAAACTAGAACCAAAATTTAGGAGGTAGTACAATACATATTTTAGAATGATATTTCACCGGTGGACACGTTCTGGTGCAAATAAGTCACCTGTCATGGCGCCTTCAAGATGACCGGCAAAATATTCCTTAAAATTTCTGTTACTCGAGTAATAATCGTCGGGTTTGAATAAACCAGATAGTTTTAGGATTTTAACAATCTACAAACACACACAAATACACTTTTACGTACTTTTACGTTTTTTTTTGTTTTTAATGCGATATTTTCGTGATATTTTGGGCCGATTCGGACCAAACGGGTTAGGCTACAATGTTCATATTTTACATGTATGTAAATGGGATGTAGTTCTCTTTGAAAGAAAATTTTGAAAAAGTTAGCCAGAATGCATAGGAAAAAAGGTTTTAATATAAGCCTTTTACAGGTGTATAATACAAGTAACTCTAGAAACTTCACAACAATCACCTTCAATGGATACAAAAAGCAAGTATTTGGGCCTCGAGTTATGTTACATTCTATTGTTAATTGGAATCACCATAGCAATTAATACTACTTTATAAAAATTATCCTATTTACAAAAATAATTTTGCAATTTAACTTGAAAATTATAATGAGATCCCATGCAAACAAAAAATTTAATCTTAGTAACCATTGGACAGAAAATAATATTCAAGCAAAAAAGTTAATCCATCATCGCGACTGAAAAAGCGGCCTAGTTTACCTAATTGTTTGAATATATTGATATAATTTATAGTGCAGCTGTTCTATTACGATAAAATAATTACATTTTGTAGAAATACATAACATGGGTCTCTAACTTCAGTCTATGGTATTATCATAAATTTAAATGTAATCTGTGATATTTAATAAAATACTCAACGCTGGTACCAGTATTGTACAAACAATGTGCCATGCACCTACCATAAGTAGCAGCAAGTAGTTGTAACAGTAATCTGGAAGCACTTCATTAACAAACAGTGGAGTGGAAGATCGATTAAGAGATCATGCGGAAATGATGTGACTGTTCAGTAGGAGTCACGACATTCTGTTACTATTGCTGATAATATTCATGCCAATTCATAATGTGATATTGTTTAATTTAACGAGAGACATTTCTATGCGAAGGGGGCTCAACCAGCTACAGGTTAGAAAGCAAAACCGGTCCCGTACAATATTAAACAATAGGCCTCCAAGTTAGGCCTTTAGACTTTAAAACTCATCTTTATTGAAGCATATAAGTGAGATACGTTGTAATAATTTAATGGCGATAATCTATTTTTCTGGTAGGGCTAGGAACATACTTGTTCGTTGTGTAGTCTGATTGCAGGACAACATTTTAATTAGACCTGTGGGCTTACAATACAATGAATATATATTACTTAAGTCTTATTAACATAACAAATTAGGGTATTTATTTTTATAAACTTTTCAACCAGAGCATTCGCTAACTTAAATTTTCGCTCACAAGACATGTTCCCTTTATTTGCATATTTATGTCGAATCAAAAATCACATTTTTTCATGTATGCTCATTTTACGCGCATTCAAATTTCTCAGCTTTCATTGCACTTTTCTATTTTTGAATGCAGAAAATAAACAAAAAAATACTTCAAGTTACTAGAATTTAGAATCTGTCAAAATGGTCAAATGCACCCAAATTACCACGAATTTTCTGATGATCTATGTTAAATATTGAAAATCTGATGATAAGAGAGTACATTTTATGTCCTTTTTATCAATTTTGCCAAGTTGTATCCAGATGTAATTGTTTATGGCTTCAGGACAAGAAACGCGCCGAACATCAAATCATGTCTGCTTCGTCTTAATAGAATCCATTAATGTTTCCATGGCATGTGCATAGATTCGAAATCATTACAAAATTACTGGTTCTACAATAATTATCTATATTTGGAAAAATAAAATAACAACATTCGCTTCAATATTGGTTTCAACGGTTATTCCCACTATGAACTACTGTGTGTGTAGAAACTGGGAATACGTCAACATGTTACAGTATACAATCGTAAAAGAAACCTCCTAATAATAAATGAGAAAATTGATATTAATGAAGTTTTATTGGGAAAAATAACAAGAATACAAATTACTCACATCAATAAGAAAATACACCTACATTTTCTATGTTTGAAAATAGTTTTAAAAAAACGTAGCAATAGCGAAAGTGTGCATCAATCAAAAAACTTTAAAAAATTGGTCTTTTCAAAAGACTTTGATTGTTGTTATATAAATATTTTAGATTTTCATTTTTTGGTGAACGTTTATGCAAATTCCCTATTGTACACGTCAACGCTTGTGTTGTTGTACTGTATTTCTTGAAGATACATTCGACTCTTACAACAACTACACACTCATAGCACAGATCGTCGTGACGTCATCTATAGGCCTATAAAATGTTTAGTTCTGCAAACTTAAATATCGTTAAAAAAACGACACCACACCTTCTGCAAAAATTCCCGGTGTCCGTGAGTTCTTAAAACAACACTTCACGTAAAAATTCAAACTGCATTGAGCTGAAACTGAAGTTCTATCCAATCATGTTCAATTTGCAATATAAATCAATAACCTCATTATCGTTCCAAAATAAATTGAAAACATAGTTTCAATGTTCAAATTGACCCAGGTTAGAATAATATAATACTTGTGATAAGCAATAAAATTGGAAAGGATTATACAAAGGGAGGAAAGACTGTGACTGGAAGTCGAAATGTAAACAAAAAATGAAGTATGTGGGAAGTGGTCAATTCTTTATAGAACAATATGGAATGGAATCGATTTCCAGATGCAGCTGTTGAGGAATCCTCAGTGAAAAGGTTTGGAAAGTGTTTGGAGGATATGGATTAAGATTTGGATCTAAAATGATGCATTATGAAAAATGAGTGTAATAATAAGTCTTGATACTTTTGATAAAACTACAAAATGATAATGTTATACGTACTTGCCACCATTTAAACTACATATTTTTAAGGGTAAAAAAAAACTTAAAAGGGAATTAAACAGTGCTCTAATGTCGAGTAACCTTAGCATTTCTGCAACGTTTGAATTCTTTGAAGCAATCGATTCCAATAGCATTTTCTATTATTTAAAAATTTAGTCAAAAGACGTTTTGAATCATTTTTTTTTTACAGTAGAATTATTTAGGACTTTTTGATATCGGGGTCTGTAAGGGTAAACAACCGCTCCACTAACTTTCTAATCGGAGAATATTTTCCTGTAGCCATAAGCGTTTGCTTGATATGGGTGGGATTAAGCTTTTTATCTTCCACGTGCTCAAACATTGAACACACGTTATGCTGCCCCATACGTTCATACTTAGTATTTTGTTTCCCATTTAATTCCATATATTATATCCGAAAATTCTTTTAAACCCTGGCACCCTTCTTTGAACCATTTCCATTTCCAATTCCATTATTTTTTCGCATTTAGGAGGCAACAGAGCTGGCGTTATGATTGAACATTCAATCACTAATGTTGTTGATTTTAGTTTTATTTAGGAAACATTGTATGAAGTTTCATTGTGGTAGCAGTTTGCTTTTCGTTAGCGACACTTTATTCGTGCCATTATAGAATTCGTTTCATTCATATTTTCTTTTGGGCGCCTTTACAATTATTACTCTCATTTCAGAAAGTGTATTTCGCTCGACGACACAAAATGCCCAGCATGACAAGTATATTATAAAACGACCCCTTTTAAAAAAACTGGCAGTGAGTTAATTTTTCTGTCAAAAAAGCTTTTTGTGTGTTCAACAAACGAGAAAGAGTATTTTGGCGAACGCGGCTGAAGGTAAACGCATGCATGTGAATAAATATTTACCTTAATTGTTTTTGAAATATCAACATTTTTCATAATGGCAATATTAAAGAAAAAAAGCAATGTGCTTTAGGTTTTCGATTAAACAGCTGTTCTATGCATCCAAAACACTCAGATTACATTACAATCGTTATATAAACGTGTATATGAAATCAACTCAAACCAAATAACAAGAGCTGAGTGGTGTACTACGGTAGGGCAAGAAGAAACCTACGTGAGCGATTCTATGGCACGTAGCTCACCCCCGGTGAATTTATACGGTGTCTCATCTGATCATTGGGAATAACACAGTGGTTGGTTTCTTATATGAATTTTCAGCTCTTAATTCCAATACGTAACAAAAGTAACGATCTATTCTTTGTTTCAATCATCGCTGTAATAAAACAATCACAACATGAGGTTAATATTGGATGAAATGTATCACTGATAGCTATATTGGCAAAATCATTTGAAATAAAAGTTTTAAATCCTGAGTTTGAGCTTATATTACGATCCTACATTTGCATATGTACTAGTTTATTTGCCGCCGCGGCGACACATGCGGTTGGAGTGTAGGGGCCAGCCGTATGGGGGGACCAAGAGAAAGTGGGCTCTAAACAATTTAGAGATATGATTACTTTAATTTCTTGTTCATAATTATATTTTACCTACTCGGGTGGTGTCCAGAAATGAAGAAGAAGAAGAAGAAGAAGAAGAAGAAGAAGAAGAGAAGAAGAGAAGAAGAAGAAGAAGAAGAAAGAAGAAGAAAGAAGAAAGAAGAAGAAGAAGAAGAAGAAGAAGAAGAAGAAGAAGAAGAAGAAGAAGAAGAAGAAGAAGAAGAAGAAGAAGAAGAAGAAGAAGAGAGCGTCGCACGACAAGAAATAGAGAAAAGGACTAAAGTGTCGCCAACGAAAATCGATACATCAACGAGTGGATTGACACTTAAATGTTATTATTTGATATTATGTACCAAGTATTTAAAAGTAAAGTAAAGTATTTACGGAATATTGATGTTGCTGTATTTATATTTATAGTTGAAATCATCGTCGATAGTTCGTTATGAAAATTTACATATTATTTTATATTCTAACATTATAACGCGAGTTTTTTCTTTGTCACATGGACGTAATTTACATTGTTGACAGTTAACAGATCTTTCAATTTCCATACAAAGAAGGCTCGACCCCGTATATAAATAATTGCTGTTGAATTCCACAATAAATAATTCAATAATTTGTAATGACTCTAGAGAAATCAATATTTAACGTTTAACGTAAAATCAGTTTAATGTATGACGTATGACAAATAAAGAATTCAAAATCAAAGTTTCTTATCCACGGCACAAATCTTTTTTGTCATTGTTGCTTCGTAACCAGCTGAGGATTTCATCCTATAATACATTTAGCGAAAGAACAACCGTCAATATGAAAACCACGCGAAACCTCCTCATTTTAATAATATTTTACTACACGCCAATCAAAATCAGTTATATTTTTTTTAGTTTTTTAGTTTCGCCATACTCATGGCTATATTCTGATTGAAAATGTGTTTAAATATGACAATTATTGTTTTTAAATACAAAATGCATTAAATTAATAAATAGCATAATTTAAAGTCGTGCTGATCATTATATTTTAATCTTAGTTTTTGAGGATTTAAGTTCAAACAAAAGTGTATTAGATTAATAATTATGAGTATCTTTTTCTATTTTGCGTATCGTTGTGTGAAATATGACTATAATCTGGGAGTTTTGCGTCGTGTTAATATTGGGAGGAGTCATTCCTCTTAACACCACATTACGAAGCACAGTAGAAATAGGTTGCAACTTTATTCTAATAACCATAGAATGACCAACTATGTAACGAATCAACTATTGGATGAAACAACGTGTGTATTGATTTAGAATAAAGTATTACCAGCCCTATATTCAAGGGATTTTATTTTCCTTACACAAACACTTGCAAACAGTGATTATAACTAGCATGGAATAATCCACCGGCATGTAACAATCCCTTGTATCGGAGCTATAAGCATGAACAATCCGATTTCACAATCGCATGATTTCATTTTCTCTTTGCAAACACGAGTCTGTTTTACTATATATATACATTTTTCAATATAATTCATATTAACAGTAATTGGATTAAAGAATCAGCACCAATCTACCCATTTTTTAATTGGACAGTCCATGCGATAAGCTCTATTGCATGAAACATTATTGGAAATATTCATTATTATTTGATTTCATTCCCAGGGTAATGTTGATATACGGTACGTGGTAATTTTGTAATGAAAGCCTCCAATTTACCAGTTACAAATCAATATATTTGTTCACGCACTAATGATTTTTTTTGCCACTTTACACCATGTTTGTAATATTTGAGCGGAACGAAATAAAAAATATAAGCTCATTAGCTAGTACAGGGTAATCACACGATTACAAAAAAAAATATATAATTTTGTTACATCTGGGTTAACTTGTTAGGGAATACATTAATGTTTTGTTTGTTTGTCGGTTAAACAATTATTTTATTGAACTTTTTATCATTCACATAAACTCTTGTAACAAGACTGATTAATGAATATTAAATATTGCAGTATTTCTTTCTTGCTTTAATCAATCGAATTGCTACAATCGGACGTGTTCATTTTTGTGATACGTATTGGCGCAATCACAATGTTGATGTGTTAATTGGTAGCTAATTAGCAATGTTCCTAATTATAAATATTTCCATCGAACTTATACCACATAAATATAAATAAAAAAGTTTTGTGATGAACATGCTTGTGAAATCTGTTTGTTTCAATTCAGCATCACGATCAAATTTAAGCACCATGGGGTTCCTCATCGAAACGTTGTTTTTGTATTTGCAATTGTAAAGCAATGCTGAACAATAATTGTAAAAGATCCACCCCTCTCATCAAAAAACAAACCCCCACTTCATGTGATGTTTGTCAGTTCATTTTTCATGTCTCTTTTCCATGTAATCCCCGTTGGGCATTGGGGACGAGACTATTATTGGTTTTGCGAGACGTAACACTCGACAATCCCGAGAGCGGTAACTCGCGTTAATTTTCAATTTTCCACTGTCGCCCAGTGTGTCGGAAGAACTTCATTTCCCTTTGCATGCGCGTATTCTGCCCTACCCATTACCAGCGGGGTGCTTAGAAAATCACTGCACAATTACGTTTTACTCATTTTCTACTTTCGTTTTTCTAAAACACTCATTCTAATTTTGATTTGCCGCATTTTAATTTGGTTTTAAACTTACAAAACTTACAACTTATTAAATATATTTGCATTATAATAAATCATAACAATTACTTTGTTCTGGGGACTAGCCAAAATACCGAAATCATATACAGAACTTTAATAAAACGTACCCTTGTGTTGTATCGTATTGAGATGGCAATATTTGCATAGTCTGTTGGCTCATTTTGAACGATTTCCCAGTGCATATTGCTATAGGGTGGAATCACTCAAAGCAATGACAGCCAACAGTTTGCAATGACTGCTGTATTGCACTCGACGAAGTTATTATAGAATGAAACGATAGAATTTGTGGCATAGATTGACGTCAGTCAATATTGGTTCGGATTCTAAAATGTGAAGTGAAAGGGGAGTGAAAATGGAGAATGTCTTTTGATACAGAGATCGTATTGCAAGGTGGGTGGGTCTCGTGCCATTCTTTCTGTCAGTCTTCGGAGGCGACGTTTAATATCGGCGCCGCCAAGTTGAGAGATCGAGGGGTAGCCTAGAAGATCTGAGACAGCTATTAAATAAAGAAGCAGGAGTGTAGCGTGGCTCCCTATGAGCATCGGGACGAAGCACGGTACTGTATCATAGTTCAGAGTTTTATTTCCAACAAATAATTACATAATTCGCTTTTACCTGACATTACAAATTTGTCTTGACCCTTAAGGCTATTCGACCGCGTTTTTCTGTTTTCGAAAATATGCTTCCAAGTCAAAATATAGTGTATGTCTTTGAAAAAGAAAATCAAAATTATTTTTTTCAAATTTTTCTGATCGGGTACATGGCCAATATTGCCACCTCCAAATAATTTCAAACTTCAATTCGCCAAGGCACACCATTCAACGTAGGGTGTTGTGTTTTTGTGACATTAATTTTCAATTGGTTTCCTAGAGGCTGACTGAGAGAAAAAAAGATTTTTTTATAAATTGTCTTTCCTGCGAATATTTCCGTTTGGTATTTTGTTACAATTTGTACCGCCAAACGAAAAAAATCGCAGGAAAAACAATTGTTTAAAAACAATTTTTTTTCTCTCAGTCAGACTCTAGAAAACCAGTTGAAAATTAATGTCACAAAAACACAACACCCTACGTTTAATGGCGTACCTTGGTGAATTGAAGATTGAAATTATTTTGAGGTGGCGATATTGGCCGTGTACCGGATCAGAAAAATTTGAAAATAGTTTTTTATTTTCTAAAAGAGACAAGTTTCAAAGCCATTTACTATATAACTTGGTAGCATTTTTTTTTGGAAAATAGAAAACCGTTGTCGAATAGCCTAAGGGTGTTTTGAATAGATAATACTTAGTAATAAACAAACAATCTTTTACTAGGGAACATGGAAAATACCAGATACAGTAGTATCAAAGCTATTTGCCTACCAAGCAATAGCAATATAATTAAGCCTGACAGTTGTAGGTATAGGGAGTTACAGGACAGCTATTAAATAAAGAGACAGGGTGTTGTAAGACTTCACCTTCGTGGCTCTTTGGGATCAAACAAAACAAGATACAGAACGTGCTTAAGACCCCATTTTTATTTTTCTACGCGGGCTGGAAAGCGGGTTTGTTAGGCGGGTTGAAAACTCAAACTTCGTTGCAACGTGAGTCTGTTTACACGACGAATTGAACACGCGCAGAACGCCAGTAATATAATGTAAATTGGGCTAAAGAGTGTCAATTCGCCTAGCAAATTACATTTGGAGTCATTCTTCCATATTTTTACACTTAACCTACGAGTAGTGGTCAAAGCAAGGTCCAGAGCGGGCCTAAGACATCGTTCATATGTAAGCATTCCACTCGGGTTGCAACCTGCCTCCGTTTATACGACATATTTCCGCGTAAAACGCTAGTAATTGGATGAGCGTAGCGAGCGAAGCGAAGATTCCATTTCACTACACTGGAGAAAAAAATCCGGAATGTTTTTTTTTGTTTCTTTCTTTCTGTTTGTATTATTGTGTGTCTGTAAGCACGATTCCGGCTAAACCGATACTCCAATTGCAATGAAATTTTATGGAGGCCTTCGAAATCTCGGAACCAAGAACTGCCACGTTTTTGAGCGCAATCGTAAAATTATTTCTCATGAAAATCGTAATTTTACGATTTTTTTTCGATTTTTAAAAACATTCTTTGACTTATAACACCTACATGCTTTATCCGAATTTAATGATTTTTTCACAGAACCTTTATTTTATAAATTTATATATTCATGTGAAATTCAAACGCAATAAAAAAATTATTTCTCATGAAAATTGCAATTTTACTATTTTTTTTATTTTTTTAAAACTTTCTTCGACATATAACACCTACATGCGTTATCCGATTGTAATGATTTTTTCACTGAACCTTAATTTTGTGAATTTATATATTCGTGTGAAATTTGAGCGCAATCAAAAAATACTTTCTCATGGAAATCGCAATTTTACGTTTTTAATTTTTTTATTTTACATTTTACATTTTTTTTACTTATAACACCTACATTCTTTATCCGATTGTAACGATTTTTATAAAGAACCTTTATTTTATATTGGTGTGAAATTTAAGCGCAATCGAAAAATAATTTCTCATGAAATTCGCAATTTTACGCTTTTTTCGTTTAAAAAAAAATACGCTCATCCAACAACGCGGTTGAAAAAGCGTTTGCGAAGCTTCCTAGTAATAGGCATGATATAAACGAAGCCAAAAAGAGCGTCAATTTACACAAAATATGTTTGAGAATCACGGGTAATATCTACAACTAAATTGTTTTCTTCTAACGGATTACGCCGCTTGTATTATCAAACACTGGGACAGGTTTACATTGCATTTTGTCTGGTTGTGAAATATATGTATCCCATGTAGGGCTTAGTAGTTAGTGGAACATTTTTATTTGCAATGTATTTTTCTGGGGGAAAAAATGTTAAATAATTAATAAATGGAACACGGAGTAAAATATTAATCAAAACTACTGACCTTGAATCAGGGCGAAAATATATGAGTATAAATAGTTAATAATTCAACAGAAAATTTGAGAGCGAAAGATTTGTATGGCTTCAGAGAGTTGCCAAGATTCCAAGAATGGAATATAATAACTCGTTGAAAACGGGTCACAGCGCTTAAATGCGCCTTGGCTTTCCATTGTATTTATACCATCGTTAACTTGTAGTTAGTCCCTTGACTGCTGGTCAGGCTGGCAGTTAACTTCATAATAGGCCTACAACATCGCCGCTAACTAGGAGTAATAATGCGCCTGTGTGCCCTACTAACTGAGATGAGGGGAACATACTTGTGTACACAATGCGTTATTTACTCTCTTCATAATACCAGCGCGTGTGTCACAAAATGTACTGAGAGCCAGTGTACTTCATAGGGTTGTGATTGACAACGAGTAAATAGAAGTATACGTAACATTATAATTTTAATTTGAAATATAAAGTATTTTTAATTTTACATTAATTTTATTTACATAAAAACTAAAAATGTGGTATAAATAATATATCCTCGTTTCGGTGCATTTTAAATCAAAACAATTGCATCTTTTTTTACAAATTATAAAATGCTAAACTAATTTCTGTAATGCACGGGAAACCTTATTTTCATTAAAATTATCATTTTGTAGAATTTCATATTTATTTGTTTCCCGATTTAGCATATATTAATATTACCTAAAACTCTAAATTATTACACTCAATCACAGCATTCGTCTTTGTAGAGCGAATATTGTTCAGTAACAGTTGCGTCAGGATCGCCAGACTCTGAACTCGATATGGGGCTTCATCACTATCCTATAACCACAAGTAAATTCTACCGGTAAGGCGTATACTTAATTTATTTTACATAATGTTAACAACATATCATTGAGTCTATATCAAAACCCCGAAAGTGCATTTCCCGAAAGTGCAAATCGACGAAAATTCGATAATACACACTTTCGGCGTTTTGCACTTTCGTGAATTTCCACTTTCGTGGCTTTATACGTTCGGGGTTCTTCACTTTCGGGGTTTTACACTTTCGGTGTTTTTAACTTTCGCTAATCTGCACTTTCGGGGATTTGTACATACGGGATGTATGTATTATGTTTGTGTTTGTTTGACTCGTGCAAATAACAACACGGAAAACAGTTTAGACGACGACCTGTTACTGTTTGAAACTGCATGTGGTATAGTTCAAGGTTTGTAGTAAACGATCGCCGAAGTCGGTAAATCAGCATTCTAAACGAGGTAGGTTATATAATTTGACCCAAAAGTCACATCTTGAGTTACAGTCCTCAGAAAATGTATTTTCTAAGTCAGAGTGCAGCAATTCATCCCCTAAACTCGATCCACTTGAAGAGAATCAAACCTTCCTTCAGGATGATATACGCTTGCACCCTCGGGATGCATTGGCATTAGAACCATGACGTGTCCCGCTTAGATAGAATCCAGCCGTGATCCTTCTAGGTTGAATTGAATGCATAAGCCAATAAGGAACAGATTTACTGGTACCACTCCAGTCTAAACTCCCTTAAGCTCGTGGTCGGCCTCGGCGCGCTCGCCAACCCAAAGGGCAGTCTTTAGCATTCAGCTGGGAAATTGCAGCTCATTAATAATGGACGCATCTAGTGGTCTGATGGGCGACACAGGCGTCGCGACGCTGGGCTTAGAGCGTCCTCTCGGGGGACGCCGTCACGCCGGCTGGCGCGCAATGGCTCTGTGCACACGAGAGAGCGCCACCGAGCTTTTAAACAACAATTATTCGTTAATGACTAAACTATATACATCGTCGACAAAAGCATGCGCTTGATGTTTTGGTCAATTTGTTGTCTTTCATGTTTGCTAATGGGTAGGGTCATACAGCGGACATTACATGAAGCAAGACTTTTTAATTTGCAAACTCGGAAACAGTAATTTGACAAGGAAATATTGTTTTAAAGGCCGAGTGACGAGTGAACATGATGCGATATACAACACGTGCCGTCCGCGGTGGCACATGCGATTAGGGCGCTAGTACGAAGCGTAAGACACTACGAGGACGTGGGTTCGAAACCCGCATAAGGCATTTTTTTTGTAATAGTCCGTCATTTTCATCGTCATCGTCATCGTCTCATCCTTAGTTAATAATAGTTCAAAAGTAGCTATCATATATAACTATATATACTCAAAATGATCTGACAGACTAAGCAGTCCGAACTATTCTCTCAAATACAAGGATGTATGCTATGCATTATAGGAAGACAATCCATGATGTAAGGCAATATGTCAGCTAACAAGTTTTTTGACGTCACAAGCATGCCAAATGAAATCACTAATCGTCTCGAAGAACGTCATTGCGTTGTAAATTGAGATGTAATGCAACAAATACAAAATAGAAATATGTGCACTCTTCTTTTACCTAGGGATCAATAAAAACTCCCATTATATTGTGTTTTTCTTATGTGAATGTAGACGATGGCTTGGCCTGTGCTAAGAAAAGCTATAGGTACATATGGATAGATATAAAATATATATACATACTTGTACAACAATAGGTTCTTGGGTAAAACCGCGTCTAAATGATGAACCAGTGTGGAGACTGGGCGTCCACCGACGTTTCGTCTGATCTACGTCGGACATTTTCAGGGAGACTGTGACTTCACGAAGGTTGAAGTCACAGCAGTGGCTGGCACGCGCGCGATCGCCTCCTTATATGTATATCAAGGCAGAATTAAGCCCAACTAGGCATTACCTTCCATTCAACGACATATTTTGAGGCAATTAACAATTTAACATTATTATATTCCATTATTTTGAACATTCTTTCATCTCATACGGACCATTAAAACTAGAGTCATTTGTCAAGGAGGTCTAAAGAAGTTTAGTTCAAGCAATAGCATATTATGAGTTTTATACATATCCAGTGCATTGTTTTTGTCATTCCATGACATTTTGCTAAATATTTATCACGAATTTTAAGCCTACTTTAGAAAATATTATCAGTATTGATGTGCGTGTCTGTGGTATTGTAGATTAGAGCGTTCCAAGCTCTAATTGTGTTGATAGTGAATAAATGAAGTACCATATGTAGTAGGTTTGTACTGTTATCGGGAGAAATGAGTGGGATACCCTGTTCTTGATTTAGTGTGAAAGAGGTGATTTGAAAGGAGATATTGGCCGCTAGTAGCAAAGTCATCATAATAATATGCTGCATTTTACCTTCTATTCACTGTACTAAAAGCGTTATCTGTGCCATAAGGTCACCTGCTAATCCGGTCTACATAATCCATGAGTTGGGTACAATTAGAGAAATTCAGCAAATTCTAATAACGACTAAAAAGCTTAAATGCGAATTGCATTTACGAATCCAATTGCGCACGATTATGTGAAATGTTTGTAAAAGGATTTTATCTTACAAAGCATTTTCTACCAGTACGCTTTAAATTTTCATTTGTACTTAATTGGCGATGTTTCGCTAAAGCATAATAATATGAACTCCATGCAGTCAAAGCATTATATTACAATAATTGCTCTAAATTTACTTATGAATGGAACAAGTGAGCACTTTAGCAGAAAATCTCTCCGTCTGCATTTTCTGTGAATCTTTTAAAGCAAAAACAATTTAATTAATCATTTTGACAATTATTTGTATAAGTAGACCTGTCATTACGCATTCGACCACATCTACCCTTTCTATATATATTCTGATGTTGTCTTTTCAACTTTACATCTCTTCAATGTAACCTTGTACCTGAAAGCTTCTACAAGATTAAAAAAGGTCGGGAACAGTTTTAATTTACTGAGTTGCGTTCCTCTATTGCGACTTTCTGATTCATGTGGCAAAAACGTCAAGACATTACCTTGTGGCATCAGAATAATTATTGTAACCAATCATAAAGTTGTAAACTAATTTTTGAACAAGGTTATAGCTTACGCCTGTCATTCATACTCGCCAGTAACAAGCTGCCAATCAGCTTGCAACACATTTCTTTGATAAGAACGTGTTGGCGTCTTGATTGGCAAGCATTATATAAAGCAATTTGTAAATGTATGGCTTGAACGAGGCAATTTTTTTCAGCAGCAATATTAAAGAGACGTTTACCGACATTACATTTTTACTACTTATACTATAATTGCATAATACCTTCTACCAAAAAATTATTTTAAACTTGTTAAAAACTTCGTTAACATTAAAGTTTTTGGCACTAAAATTGGTGAAATTATTCCTAATTTTGACTGTTACCTGCCATTTTGGGTTTCAAGTTTAATTTCATAGAGCATAACACCAATCTAGAAAACACATTACAAATTATTTCTTGAGAATTAGCTCATATACACACTCAAACACAAAAACATGCATCATGAAATTCCACGCCTTCTTGGTACAGATAATGCATAAACCGAGTGCAAAATTCTAAAAAAATTCAAAGTTGCTTATGTACCGGATATAGATAAACCGTTACGTTATTATTGGCTGATATTTTTTCTGCGCAATCCTTCAAGATATCAGTGTACAAAGAACGTCGCAATGTTATTTCTTGTGGGAGATTTTAGCCAGTAATAATAGTTCCAAAATCATAGAATTTGTCAATTTTTCCAGACTCCTGGTAAAACCAGATTGTTTTTTATGGTTATTTGGGTTTTATTTTTAAACTGCACGACCAATTATTTGTTTAGAGGGTCAAAACCCCTTTAAGACTCAAACTGTAGGTATCCAATGCTACAACGGCCTCGCGATCCAGTGAGCACACACAGTACGGTTAGGTTAGCTGTGAACGAATGTGGTACTTAACCATCGTAAAGCAACGCGATTTCTTTCCATTAGTTGTAATCCAGTTGCCAGCGAGTCGAGGCAAGAACGGACACGATTTGTAGCACATGTACCAAGCTGGTATTCCCTGTGGGATAGTGTTATTCCCGGTACAGTGTTGCCCTGATTGGAATCCAGGCAGGAACAGGGAGAGAAAAAGAAACTACCAGCCACGCTTAACCCCAAACGAACCTAACAATGACAAATATACTCGCCCTCCTCACTTGATAATACAATTAACTCTCATTGAGCGCTGGAATAGGGAGGCCGTCAATAAGGGAATGACTCAATCAGGACAACTTGAACTTATTTCCGAATAATTTCCACCCTAGTTGCAACTCTTTCAACCCGAAGACGTCGTTTATATAACAGCTTTCAGAGAGTCGATCAGTCATGGGCGTTTTACCTTTCACGGTTTTTAAATCACTTTTGGAAACCTCTCGGTCTAAACTCAAGTGTCACCATGCAAGACTAAACACAATCGTATAACTTAAACAAATTTACTTGATGACTTGGTATTAAGTTGATTATACATTCTTCACTAAAGCAGACCCATTATTCAACATTGCTAACAGCTGTTCTTAAATCTAGTAAAAAAATCATTTATTATATTTTCAAGTTGTTGACAGTTTTCTTAGGGCATCTGGTTTGATTGTGGTTGAAAAACGGCATTTAGACTTCATATGCGTTACTCCCGTAAGAAATAACTCTGTATCAACATTAATATAACATCATGACTTTAATTCCGAATTTTAGGTTTGAATGACCCTTCTTGCCCTATTGGTTACCATTAGGAAATCAAAGCACTCGCTTCTTGATCAAAAAAAAGCTAGCATATCCATCCACCATTGATAGTTTAAGGTTATATACGGTCATATAACCACAGTCGCCATCTTGCGCCTCGTGTATATTACAAGGTTTCGTTGTGGTTTGTTAATCACCCTCGTTTCAAACTTAAGTAACGGATTGCAACGAGCGGTTCTAACCGTACTAGGATATACATTACAAAACTTACGACCGGTATCAGTCAACGTGCAGTAAGATCTTGTATAGTGTAAACGATGCATTAGCCCAGTTGGTGGATGCGTTCCTTCTCGGCCATGAACAGCGAGCGAGTACGCTCCGCAAAACAAGATTTTAATTCAATCCGCTCGCCGAGAACAAACCCCGCAATTTGCAAGGCAGTGCTTACTCTGTTACCCCTCCCTCTCCTCCCTCCCCCCACCCCCTCCCCCACCGCTAACTTGACTGATGAGTACGCAGCGTAACAAGATTACTCTTTGGTGACAAAGTTCTGTATTGACAAACCAAGCTTTTTACATTCCGCTAACGCCGCGGCGAAGACGAGGCATCTACACAGAGATCTGACTCATCCATGAACTAAACGGATTGTCTGCTTTTGTCAGACATGAAGAAGAGTTTAAAATGGTAATTTTCACTTTATCATACATTTCCTTTCACAAATTTGTTCTGTTTTCGTGTTAGAAACGAATGGATCATTGAGTGTATTTTATTAGAGTGAAGCAATATGCAATCACGGGGAATGTCCGTGTTATTTCGACGTTACACGAGGCAATTAATGGCTTCTGAGCACGTCAAACGATTGCAATCGGCCAAAAGGAAATTATATCATCACGGTTCAGTATATGGGATTGCTACTTTATTGGCTTGAAATTAACAGCAATATTGCAACACGTTTGAAATGATATTTCATATAATTTGTTTCAGATTTGAGTTTGGTTGTTTTTGCGATACACCGGAAATGCGCAATCGAAATCTGAAGTGAAAACGTGTCACGTAGCATTCTGAGTAGCATTCTGAGTAGCATTCTGAGCGACATTCCACGTAGCATTCTGAGTAGCATTCTGAGTAGCATTCTGAGCAACATTCCGAGTAGCATTCTGAGCAGCATTCTGAGTAGCATTCTGAGCAACATTCCGAGTAGCATTATAAGTAGCATTCTGAGTAGCATTCTGAGTAGAATTCTGAGCAAAATTCTGAGAAACATTATGAGTAGCATTATGAGTAGCATTCTGACAGTGTCACGTACATAACGTGATAGTAGTTCACTGAATGGTTAGTCCATAATCTTGCACACACGAAAATATCACTTTCAATTTGTAGCAATGGTGCATAACAACAGGAGTACTCCAGCAAAGCGAGGCTATAGATCTCGTGACAATTACTTTGTGTGTAATAAAGAAGCGTATATTATTACTTTTAACGTTGATCGTAGAGAATCGCCAAGCAGAATAAAATGCGTGTTGTATTTATTGATTGAGTGTTGTAGTAAACGTAGTGAAAACCCATGTCACAACCCTGATCACTTGTCAATGTGTAACACAAATTCCGGAGTAAAAAAACAAAATAAATATGTATCAAAGAAGAAGGCCAATTATTAATGTGTAGCGAAAAAGGGTTTACAATGTATCGCCAAAAATAAATAAACATGTTTCCATTCTCACACACGCTTTGAATGACCCGGCACCCCCACCATTTTTTTTTATTTGATTGGATATAGCTTAACGTCTCATATTAATGCTACTATTTCCGGGCCAAATTATTAAAAGTAAATTTACAAAAATGTCCAGTCTTCGTTCCAGATTTTTACGTTAAAAATTAAAATTTCGATTTTTAGGTATGGAAATCGAAATATCGATTTTTTGCTTAACCTAGTATTAAAGTTACTTGCACTTGTGGGCTAATACTCATTGTAAAAGGGAATTCTTAATAAATACATCAAACTAAGACAAGATCTATATAAATCACTGCAGGCCACACACGTTTATTATGCAGGTAATTCGTGCAGAACGTGGCCACATAGTTCATGTTAAATCAATAAGTTGTTGACTTTTAAATCGTTTGTACCCTCTAAAGTGAGTCACAAAATAGATATTAACATTGATGACAAATTTAAAAGAGGAATTGATTCATCATTGCGACTTATTTGGATTCGGATAATGCACATTTAGGATTCACTGTTTTCCTCGGATTTACTTCTATAGATATGAATAATGGACATGCACATTTTGAAATCATGACAAAGAGTGCTATTAAAACGTACACATCATTCTGAAGCAGTTTAATTAGTTGAAACACTCATTTCGTTCTTTTCAATATCTAACCAGGCTGGTAGAGTGTAATTTTAGAGCTGAAAGTTACGGGTCAAAATGTCGTAGGTAATAGTTTGTGAATATCTGAAGTGTGTAACGAAAGATTATTATTCGTTGCACGCGGGACTTTCCAGTTCAATTTTGCCACCGGCAATCAAAACTGAAGTCAAATTGTACATGATGTGATTGAGTCCTACAGCGGATCCCTGATATCATAAGCATTGCAACTAAACCTTTGCTGATAATTATATAATTCAACACATATATAAAACATTCAATACATAAAATTAGTGACTTACTACACACATTTAAAAATTCAATCTTAAAAAATTCAGTTTAGAAAATAACCATATTAATAATTTAAACGAGAATAATACAAAATTGCGTCTGACCCGGCACCTCCACCAAAAGTCTAAAACTTCAACTTGAACGGACCATTGAACCGTCTAATGAATTATATAGGTAAACAAACTCAATCTGAAGGATGTATTGTTGTATTTTATTATCTTTGCACATTTTGATTCTGTTTTGTCCTTGAATTCAAGGAAACTTGAATGAACTATTGAACCGTCTATTGCAGGCTATGAAATTTTAGACCTTTGGTGGAGGTGCCGGGTGAGATGCAATTTTGTATTATTCTCGTTTTAATTATAATTATGGTTATTTTTCAACTGATTTTTTAAGTTTAGTAGTGTTTAATAAGTTTTCTGTGAATGGAATATTAATTGTAATGGCACTCGTTTCAAACATGGAAGCCATTGAATAAACAAGTTCCGATCAAAATCAATCCAGAAATGCTCAAATCTATCACAGCTGGGCCCCGATTCATGTACATTTATCCCGGGTATAAGTGGTATAAGGACGGTATAATGCAGGACATGGCAGGATAAGGCCTGGTTAAGTCTGAGCAACTCTCATCCAATCAGAAATTTTCAATCCAACAACAAGTACAACAAATGTTTTTTCCACTGCATTCCACAGACCATGTAAATCAGCAGCTTTGACAAAGAACACTAAAAATTTGCACCATCTTTTGTTTTACATTTTTATTTATTGACAGAAGATTGCGTGAGATCATTAAAAGAAAAGAAAAGGCGTATTATTGCCGTAAATTTTGGAATAGCCTAGGACTATCATACTATTGTTCATCTGCATAAGGCTTTTAGTAATCAAAACTAGTTATTTGTGCGGAAAGTGTGTCAAAACAAGGTCGTGCAGGCCTAGGGTTGCCTAGGAGAGGCCAAGGGCTTGTCAAACGTGTTATGTTAGTATTAATTTTATCTAGTCCTATAGCCTAATCGAACTTTAGGCCTACACTGTTGTATTATGAATAATTTTCTACACCTGGGCCTAGGCCCGAGACGGTTTCTGATTTGTTTTATGAGGGTAATGACAACTTTTCTCGTTTTACACATAGACGCAAAATTTAAAATGTCCGCCATCTGTTTACATATTTTCTTATCCCCGTGCGAGGCGGGATAAGTCTTCATGAATTGGATTCGGAGTTATACCGCACTTATACCACCTAACTCTGCTTATACCGGGATAAAAATGTACATGAATCGGGGCCCTGGGTATCGAACCCGGGTCTCCTATTTGCCGGTCGGATTCTTAACCCCTTAGCTACCGAATGGTGAGCTTAATGATTTCTGAATGGTTGGTGCATTATAGATCGGAATTGATTGGAAATGTACTGCAACGATTCTGCTGCCTTTGAACTGTCCCAACTAAATTATTTATTGATGCAAATAAAATAATAACGTGGTTGGTGCAATCACTGTGCACATGCATGAACAGAAGTTACCAACTTGAACCACTGTTATCCAAGGATAAAACAAGCTAATAAATAATCGACTTTAAAATCTGTAGCGGAAGCTTAAGGTAATCCGTACTGGATTGGATTATACCTTCAGCTAAGTACATTGTGTTATATTATACGATTGTGCATGCTGATATAAATCAAGTGAAAAAGAACTTTACATAAAAAAACGTAGGAGACTTGACTGAATAAATAAATAAACAAAACAAATAAAGAATCAACAAACATACATTATCAGATTGCAGTTAAAGTTAGTTCAAGTACAGTTAATAAAACTATTCTCTAAATCTGATTGCACCAATTGTATTCTATTGCATTTCCCTATTATTTTAAAATGCAAGAAATAATTGTGTATTTTACAGTAGCTCTTCTAGTTCATGTGATATTTATCCCGTTAGCCTTAAAAAATGCAAAATATTTTTTTGTAATTATTAATATTCCTTGCCACGCATATTGTTTAAAACGCTCACATATACATTGTCTCCACTAAACAACATTCAAGGTAAAAGGTATAATGTGTTATATTTAATTCCAGCTACTACTCTGCTTCTCTACCTAGTAATTCAGCTTGAAAGACTGATCGAGACAGATGTGAAATCGTTGCATCCGCATTGCACCGTGCTATAAGCGTATGAGCAAAGAGATACATTAATCGTTTACGCTTCAACGATTACCCATACTCTTCGTGATCTTAGTGAACTTAGTTCGAAGTGCTTGACCTTGGTCTGAACAGATGTCACTATGAACTGTCACAACGATCTACTCTGGAGAGAAAAATCCCCTGTGAAGACTTACTAGGGTAAAACAATGAACATAACAATTGGATTTTGTTATAACGAGGCCGCTTCGTGAACGCTTTTTTTAGTCGCGTAGATGGATGAGCTTCTATTACTTTTTGTCTGCGTGGGATCTCTTTACTTTTGCAAGTTCTTTTTGAACGCATTGTAGGTGATTGTTGTCAAGTTTCTATTGTTACTTGTTAATTGTTATTATATACCTAAAAAAACTTATATTAAAACCTTTATTTCTATGGATTCTGGCTAACTTTTTCAACTTTTTCTTTCAAAAGGTACTACATCACCATAACCTTAATGTCCATGTAAAATATGAACGTTGTAGCCCCACCCGTTTGGTCAGAATCGACCCAAATGTCACGAAAATATCGCACTAAAAATCGAAAAAATCGTAAAAGTACGATATTCATGAGAAATATTTCTTCGATTGTACCCAAAATGTAGCAAGTCTAAGTTCAGAGAAAAGGAAGGTCGTGTCAAATTTTCATCAAGATCGCATATGCCGTTTGCCCGGTAAAGAGCAAACAAACAGAAAAAAAAAAAAAAAAAAAAACACTCGATCTGATTTTTTTGGGAGTCAGTGAAATTGAAGTCTTCGCTTCGCTCATTCAGTAATTATCAATTCTCATTTCCAACAGTCGGGTAGAATGGTGTTCTTCTCACCAATACCAGGGCACGAAACAATTTCTTGCCGGACTCAGCGTTTCTTCATCGTCTTCATCTTCATTTTCATCCTTAACCTGCGTCTGCTTCTCCACCAATTTTCCCCATCCTTTCCTTTCCTTTCCTCTCCTGATATTGTTATTCAAACAATTCAAAAAGATGATTTTCTATATTCTTTGTATGTGTCTTGAAAATAGGTATGTAACGTTTTAAGAAACTGTAATTTGATGAAGGTGTAGACAATCGACATTTCAAGAAAACGCCATAACTATTTTGATTTCTCTTGTTGTAAATAATTAAAAGTTTAACAAGATTGTTATTTAAGTCCCTGTAGTTATTTCAGATGAGTTACAAAATATAATTGCAAATAAAAGTATTTTACGAAACATTTATATTTTCTTCAATTGATGTATAAGTAAGTGTGATAGTAAGTACTGTACAATGACTGTGTATTGAGGTATATTATTTAGTTAATTCTGTATTCGCACTCTCATTAATTGTATTAATTTAAATAATAAGAATATAATGTATGACAATATTAAACAAGGATAATTACTTATTATATAAGAAGTGTCTGAATTAGTATTGTAGAACTGTTAGTTGAGCATGCATTTCAAATCAGCATGTGCTACTGGAATTAATACAATAAAGCAAACGACAGAGCGTAGTTGGGTTATCACAATGGTGCAATACACCAATGTAAGTGAATCACATTGTGACATGCATTATTCCCAAACATTATGTCAACAGATTGGAATATGGAAATATGAATGGAACACATTTTTTCTTCATTATATTATATCATTTTAATGTGAATAATGATAATAATCGCGAACAAAAACTGGAAGCTATTCTAAACGAGGATACAGCTATGGTGTACTACATACTGGAATGTGCAGATATATAATGTCCTAATTTATAGCTCGTTTTTACTCCGTCTATTTGCATTTGTAACTGGTCATGTATTTTTCTACCTTACATTTTAATGCAAGCAAAACTTTGAAAATGAAATGAAACAACCTGTGTATATGGTATTAATACTATACTTAAAACAAAATCAAAACACGGTGAATATGTTTAATGTTCAATGACTCATTGGATGAGCGAAGCGAAGACTTCAATTTCACCGACCCCCTAAAAATTTAGCTCCGTTGTTTTTTTGTTTTTTTTTTTTGTTTGTTTTTTTTTTTTTTTTTTTTCCGTCTGTTTGTTCGCTCTCTACCGGGCAAACGGCATATGCGATCTTGATGAAAATTTGACACGACCTTCGTTTTCTCTGAACTTAGACTTGCCACGTTTTTGGGTGCAATCGAAGAAATATTTCTCATGAATATCGTACTTTTACGATTTTTTTCGATTTTAAGTGCGATATTTTCGTGCCATTTGGGCCAATTCTGACCAAACGGGTGGGGCTACAACGTTCATATTTCACATGGACATTAAGGTAATGGTGATGTATTGCTTTCTGAAAGAAAAAGTTGAAAAAGTTAGCCAGAATCGAGAGAAATAAAGCTTTTAATATACGTTTTTTGACTTTTTGTGCGATATTTTCGTGCCATTTGGGCCAATTCTGACCAAACGGGTGGGGCTACAACGTTCATATTATACATGGATATTAAGGTTATGGTTATGTAGTACCTTTTGAAAGAAAAAGTGGAAAAATTTAGCCAGAATCCATAGAAATAAAGCTTTTAATACAAGTTTTTTACGGTAAATAATACCAATTGACAAGAAACAAAAGAAACTTGACAACATTCACCTACAATGCGTAGGCAGCAAAACAAAGCACTTGCAAAAGTAAAGATATCCCACGCAAACTAAAACCTTTAAAAAGCTCATCCATCAACGCGGCGGACTTTAGCGTTTTCCTAGTGTATTTTCATGGATGTTTTAGTCGAAGCCAAAAGTAATTACATCACAGGTTATTTCTCGAATAATTATATTTGAAATTTTATAGCTATGTACATCTGTTTTTGTCTAATCATTATTGTGATCAGTTTAAATTACATTCTTAAATAAATGTTTTATTGGATGAGCGAAGCGAAACTTCAATTTCACCGACCCCCCAAAAAAATTTAGCTCGGGTGTTTTTTTTTTTTTTTTTTCTCTGTCTGCTTGTTCGCTCTCTACCGGGCAAACGGCATATGCGATCTGGATGAAAATTTGACAGGACCTTCGAAATCTCTGAACTTAGACTTGCCACGTTTTTGGGTACAATCGAAGAAATTTTCTCATGAATATCGTACTTTTACGATTTTTTTCGATTTTTTGGGCGATATTTTCGTGCCATTTGGGCCAATTCTGACCAAACGGGTGAAGCTAAAACGTTCATATTATACATGGACATTAAGGTTATGGTGATTTAGTACATTTTGAAAGAAAAAGTTGAAAAAGTTAGCCAGAATCTATAGAAATAAAGCTTTTAATATAAGATTTTTGGTTTTTTGTACGATATTTTCGTGCCATTTGGGCCAATTCTGACCAAACGGGTGGGGTTTTAACGTTCATATTATACATGGACATTAAGGTTATGGTGATGTAGTACCTTTTGAAAGAAAAAGTTGAAAAAGTTAGCCAGAATCCATAGAAATAAAGCTTTTAATATAAGTTTTTTACGGTTAATAATACCAATTGACAAGAAACAAAAGAAACTTGACAACATTCACCTACAATGCGTAGGCAGCAAAACAAAGAACTTGCAAAAGTAAAGATATCCCAAGCAAATTAAAACTTTAAAAAACTCATCCATCAACGCGGCGGGACTTTAGCGTTTTCCTAGTATATTACTAACAGCACCTAGAGATAGCTGAAGCGTAAATCACAAGACTGATTCGTGAGGCCACGGTTCGATACCCATCTGCCATCCTGACTGAAGATGTTCCAAGTTTTTTTAGTCGTTAATGCGAATGCAAGGGATTTGGTCCTCTTAAACACACCTAAACACCAGAATGCCTAGTGAAGAGGGGCATGCTTTTATCACTGAGCAGATTTCATACGAGAAATCTACAAATTTAGAATGTATTTACAGATTTAAGCATTCTGCTGAATTGGCACAAGTTTTGAGTAGGCCTACTCGAGTCTTTTTTAAATGTTGTCGGATGAGCGAAGCGAAGACTTCAATTTCACTGAGCCCCCAAAAATTTAGCTCGGGTGTTTTTTTTTTTTTTCTGTTTGTTTGCTCTCTACCGGGAAAACGGCAAATCCGATCTTGATGAAAATTTGAGGGGACCTTCAAATCTCTGAACTTAGAGGTGTATTGTTTTTGGGCACAATTGAAGAAATATTTCTCATGAATATCGTACTTTTACGATTTTTTTCGATTTTTAGTGCGATATTTTCGTGCCATTTGGGCCGACTCTGACCAAACGGGTGGGGCTACAACGGTCATATTATACATGGACATTAAAGTTATGGTGATGTAGCACCTTTTGAAAGAAAAAGTTGAAAAAGTTAGCCAGAATCCATAGAAATAAAGCTTTTAATAAAAGTTTTTTACGGTTTAGTGCGATATTTTCGTGCCATTTGGGCCGATTGTGACCAAACGGGTGGGGCTACAACGTTCATATTTAACATGGACATTAAAGTTATGGTGATGTAGTACCTTATGAAACAAAAAGTTAAAAAAGTTAGCCAGAATCCATAAAAATAAAGCTTTTAATATAAGTTTTTTTACGGTTTAGTGCGATATTTTC
This sequence comes from Sweltsa coloradensis, assembly GCA_024449915.1. Lineage (NCBI taxonomy): Eukaryota > Metazoa > Arthropoda > Insecta > Plecoptera > Chloroperlidae > Sweltsa > Sweltsa coloradensis. The sequence goes on along the minus strand of JAMZAV010002430.1, from coordinate 62,373 downwards.
GTGCCATTTGGGCCGATTATGACCAAACGGGTGGGGCTACAACGTTCTTATTAAACATGGACATTAAAGTTATGGTGATGTAGTACCTTTTGAAACAAAAAGTTGAAAAAGTTAGCCAGAATCCATAGAAATAAAGCTTTTAATATAGCCTAAGTTTTTACGGTAAATAATAACAATTTACAAGAAACAATAGAAACTTGACAACAATCACCTACAATGCATAGGCAGCAAAGCAAAGCACTTGCAAAAGTAAAGATATCCCACGCAAACCAAAAACTTAAAAAAAAGCTCATCCATCAACGCGGTAGGACTTTTTCGTTTTCCTAGTATTTAATCAAAGTTGTATGAAATACGTATGTTTATACTATGTATTTATCACAAAAGGTAAGCAACAAAAAAGGATGGTTCCCGGATAGATTCCCACCAACAGTACCCTTTTTGACGGTCCGTCAGGATTTGATTTGTGGCTGGCATCGAGCCGATGACCACTCGAATTAGAGGTGACGTGCTTCCTCCATCGGAGTCGGAATGATACGTCTGGCAAAAGTCAGTCTATTTCTAGTTATCTTACTCGACGGTTTACTTATATATTCGGTTTAACATGATACCAATAAATCAGCACGGAAACTATATGAAACACGGCCAAGTCTTGCGGCGTCGACGTCGGGACGCCAACAGGTCTGAAGTCAAGGAAGTGATTTTTAAATTGCTTTTTGATTGTATTTTGCTTTTTGGAATACTCTGCACATGCACTTACATCAGGTAGTAAATTGAAGGAACGTTATATTCGGGGTAAAATTTTCAAAGTATGATGGTAAACTGAATGCGGGCGTCGAGTTTATTTTATTCGATGCACGAGTGGTTTTATTGCGAGAAAGTAATTTATTCGGAATTGTCGACTGAAGTAAATCATACGAACATTCGAAATGCACTTGGTTTAATGAGATGCATCATTCGTGTAGATACTTCAGTTTCTATATTTAATAATTTTAACAATTGTGTTGTCAATCTCCGTCGAAATACATGCAAAAATTAATAAATCTTTACATCAATGTAGCACAGTATCATTTGTCCCCCATTTCAATTTAATGTATTGTCAAGCAAGGGAATAATAAAAGAATATTATATTATAATCTAAATGCATTAACAAACTACGCAAAATATTGTGTAAGACTGTAAGCCATTTAAAATTACTTTAGATATGGCTACACGTATGTGTTTTGAACGCAGACTGAAGTTTCCTTTAACTAAATTTTAATTAACCAAATGTGCAACACATTTTCGCAGAGTGTATCCTACGAACACTAAGATATTTGGTGGAGGTGCCGGGTCACAAATTTCTTATCAAAGTGTATTATTAATGTAATATTTATTTATTTTAACGTCTCTCCTATTGAGTTAAAATACTGATTTAAAAAGGAGGACAATATCCTTTCTACGGTAGCCACGCCGTCCCATCAGAGACCATCTACCTAGTAAGCCTAGTTAGACTTGGTACAGCACTACACGATGTTACATTCGTGATAATAATTATTTGCTTTTCGACGTTTTTAACTTTATTGGAAATATTCAAATTATTTATTGTTTTACAATATATATATCCTTGCAATGACTAACCATACTGAACTTTAACAAAATAAAACAATTTTTAGGCATCATTCTGCAGTGTACAACTGATTATTATACATGTTGTAACAACGGAATAATGAGAGAACAGTCGTTTAATATTCCTTCGGACTTTGTCCAGTAATATTATTTCTTCGATAGTTAGTGTTAAAAATGAGTATATAGGTCATAAGTATTTTTAATGGATTTAATTTACAAAAACTGAACGCTTATGCTCTCAATATAATCGCAAGACAAGAGAGTCTTAAAACATTAGAATATTTGCTTTCTGTAATATCTCCTCTTGAAAAACAAGGATAATTCGATTTTTTTTGTAACAAACTTTGGGACTATGCTAAGTGCGGCCCGGTACTACTTTTTAATAAGTACGCTACACGTCGATCGCCCCCCCCCCATCCCCCCACACACACACAAATGTATAATTTGCCAAAAGGATCACTTTTTACAAGTTGGTTTAGGATCTGTTTAAAAACCGGTAACTTCGGTTTTTTAAGATTTTTTTATTTAGGCCTACATTTTGTTTTTAAATCGGTTCAGTGACTGGTCCAAAAAGTCGAAAATATGAATTTACTATAATTATTGCACTTGGGGGATGTGAAGCAAGTTAATTAAAAAGTAATCCCAGTCCGCACTTAGCATTGCCCTAAAGTTTCTTTGAAAAAAGTTTATATCCTAGGTCTACAAGGGGAGATATTACTATACCAGTTCACATAGCAGAATAGACTTCCAACTGCACTACACATTACACAATTAGTACAACTAGTATTACTAAAATAATTGGATGAGCGAAGCGAAGACTTCAAATTCACCGACCCCCCCCCCCAAAAATTAAGCTCGGTGTTTTTTGTTTTTTTGTTTTTTGTTTTTCTGTCTGTTTGTTTGTTCGCTCTCTACCGGGCAAACGGCATATTCGATCTGGATGAAAATTGGATGGGACCTTCGAAATCTCTGAACTAAGACTTTCTACGTTTTTGGGTACAATCGAAGAAATATTTCTCATGAATATCGTACTTTTACGATTTTTTTCGATTTTTAGCGCGATATTTTCGTGACATTTGGGCCGATTCTGACCAAACGGGTGGGGCTACAACGTTCTTGCTTTTTTAAAGAAAAAGTTGAAAAAGTTAGACAGAATCCATAGAATAAAGGTTTTAATATGAGTTTTTTAGGTTTATAATGACAATTTACAAGTAACAATAGAAACTTGACAACAATTACCAACAATGCGTTCAAAAGGCACTTGATAAGTAAATAGATCCCACGCAAACTAAAAACTTACAAAAAAGCTCATCCATCAACGCGACGGGACTTTAGCGTTTTCCTAGTAGTAATATCACAAAATAAAGATATCAGATAATTAACTTTTCTAGCTTTAGCCAAGTGTTAATTATGCGTTGTTAGTCTGTTTATCCGTGAACGATGTTGACAGCTAAAACAAACGAAACAAATACACTACGAGTTACAAAGTGGGTTTAATACAAACTTTATAAATTAATGTTTACGACGCACGTCTTATATTCACGTCCGAAGGCCTAAACCGTCAGCGATACATTCAAACCAAAGAAAACGTAAACTATACTGAACATTCAGCTGTATCTGTACGTGAAATAAACGTACGTAACACATTGCTTGAAATAAGGTTCATCCGTCTATGTAAAGGTATGTAATGTATACAATAGAACTCGGACACTAGCCGCCGGTTCAAGCAGATCAAAAGCAACTTTGTTCAGCATTAATATTTCATGCGCATGACGTAGAAACTAGTAATAGTTATGATAGTTGGGAAGAAAATGTCTTCTGGCTATTTAGATTTACTTTAAACATTTTGTTATTTGAATACTGAAGTTCTCAGATATACATGTTAGGTTTACTTTGTGGAAATCGAACCCACACATTATTGTTGTTTGACTAGTAAATAACGTTTGTCTATATTATATCGTAGGGTTCAGAGGCCCGTGCGTTATTCGACAATAGGGAATATTCCACTTGATATTTTATATTTTATTTTAATTCTTATTCATGTCTTAATAGTCACTGCACTTTTTTTAATTTAAAAAAAATGTTTTTTGTGTAATTTAAACAATAAGTAAATTGGACCCCCAGTTTGCGCGCCAAAAACGAGCGTGCGCCATCTTTGGACGGTACTACGTCATAACTGTGTTGAGTCAAGGCCAATTGGAAACTAAATGTACGTATGTTTGTACATATTTACATACAGACGGCGGTGCTCGCCCATCCGCTCAACACAAACAACTCCACAGGGATGTACATTTTCACCGTCTTTTGTTTTTCTTTTTTCGTATGTGACAGGAGATTTCGCGAGATCATTGAGATAAAGAATAACGAGCATTTTGTCTTGAATTTTTGCATAGCCTAGAACTATCATGGTATTCTTTATCTACAATAGGCTTTAATTAGTCATCAAAGTAAGGTTTTTGTGCGGGATGTGTGTCAGAACATGAACGTGCAGGCCTAGGGTTGGCAAGTTAAGCCTAGGGCTTGTCAAGTGAGTAATTTTAGTATTCACATACCAATGCCTATATCCTACAGGAACGATTGGCCTAGACTGTTGTATTATAAATAATTTTCTACGTCTAGGCCTAGACCTAGGACTGTTTCAGTTTTGTTTTTTGATTGCAATGTCAACTTTTCTCGTTTTCCGGCTAGGCGTAAAATGTCCGCCATCTGTTTACATTACTGTAGGCTACGCTAGGCGCTGCTTTGTTTAAAACACCGCCGTCTTGATGTATATCTCGATCCTACTATAATACTATTCCAACATCTTTGGTCTGGATGTATGTTTATCCAGACGGCGTTGGATCAACACAGTTCTGACGTCACAGTCGTTTTTGCCGCTTTAAAAAACTGCTGCTTTTAAAACGGCTATAAATCACTGGATTATTATTTCACGGAAAAACAAAGTACATATTTGTAATCGGGACGAAATACTTCTTCTAAAAATTCTGTTTGTACAGTATTTGGCGGAAGTGGAATATTCCCTATTACAAATTACGTATTTATTTTATGGCCAAATTACAAAAGGGCACATGCCCCACAAGGGCAATTTATCAAACATTGCCATAAACAAAACAATACATATAAAACGCAAGAAAACAGTTCAATATAAAATAAGTTTTATATAGATAAATGCAATCAATATAGGTTAACATGAATGTGTGCGTGTGGTGATATTTTCCGGTTAAGTTCATGTGTTTACATACACATACATGTGGGTTGCAGAGGACGCTATTGTAACCTAATTGTCCTACCCGTCTCTTGGGTGGGAGGATTACTATCAAGTAATTAAATTATTCTATTGTTCGATAAGCGCTATGCGCGGAAATAGTGTGCGCGCTCAGGTTTAAGACGATTGAATTTTAACAGTTTACTTATATATTTATCTAATTTAAATATCAACGCTCGTTTGCAAAGAAAGAGCTTCAAACAATCATTGTGAGATAAAAGCCCAGAAAGACGAAAAAATTTAAAATCCAAAACTTGAGTTTCTTGTTTGTTGACTTGTTACCCACAGTTTTTGTCAAAATTCTGGTGACTAACCAGGTTTTTGAGGTGTTAGGGTATTTGTGAATAAAATGTCCTAGGGCTGTTAAAAAGAAGACTCGATCCCACTAAACTAAAACATTGGAAAAACTTTCAGTCAGGATTGACGGAGCGGGATTTAACCCCGTGATCTTCCGAGCTAGTCTCTCACATTATACGTGTTTGTAATCTAGGGCCTACTATACCACAACATAGTCAACATGTGAACGTTGAACTCTCCACGTCCATAAGAATGCTGTCTACTTCACATTTCTAGCTGAAAGTCGCTTGTATAGTTGGCATGATTCAAGCCCACTTTTCAGTTTGAGAATTCTTACCAACTATTTATACATCACCTGCAAGGAGCTACATGCAGAGCAGAAGCATGTGTCCCCCTAATAGAAAGCATCCGTTTATGCAGAACAAGAGGGGACCCAGCTCACGTTTGATAAACTACGTTTTAGTAGATTCTAGAAGTTAATCACTTGCGTACTTCTTCAAGTACCCCTTGATCTTACGCACCCCGCCTTTGCCCTCCGTGTAATCTGGTCGTTGACGGGTCCTTACACAGCCGCCTCTAATTTAAACTCCCGCGCCCCCTTACAAAAGTTTTAATCACTCCCTAGCAAGGCGGGTATACTGTGTCTTAAACCTTACCAAATGACACATTATTTCCCCGCAATGTTGTCGCTGTCCTCCATGAGATTAGGTCAGAATGAACGACGTGTCCTCCAGCGGCCGCGCCGCTCTGTTAATCTCCTCTAATGCCGAGACCGTCTCCCTCCCATTCTTAATTAGCGGCCCACTCATTCATTACCCGATGTCCCGAAGCTTCCCGACGGAGCTGTGGTCACGGAGCCGGACCTCGACCGCAACAGGAGCGCTTGTGTCGTGCCGCCCAGCAAGGCCAGGTACGCCGGACATACAACAATGAGCCGATTAATGGTCTATCTATTCCGAAACCCGGTCGTCCCTAACCCTCATTAAAGGGGAGACGAGGGAGCACAATGCGTTTTGTTATTAATTATCGGCGAGAATGAACAGTGAAATGAGACGCATCCGTCTGAACTCTTTTGATAATGCGTTATCATAATAATCACATGCACACGCACTCTCTCTCATCTCTGCACCCTTGTTAATCTCCCTATGCCACCCGGGTTCTTCTGATTCTTCCTCACAGCTTGATGAATGGGACACGTCCTCGTACTCGTCTATTGCCGTCCACCTAATGGACCAAGTATGCTCACTACTTTGTCTTGGTTCACCTGCCTCGGTCGTCTCACTATGTGAGTGTGTACTGAATCATTAGTGCGGCCATTTCATCTTGAGTTAACTAACTCATTCCGGTTTTCATTTAATGTCGTAGATTTTTTAAATCGTTGTGTTCATTCGTCAATGCCCCTATAGGTTTTTACATAGATGTACTATGTGATCGGTGCCTAGATCGCCATTGCCCTCGATATTTCTACTTTGGGCTGGTCTTTTGTTATTCCAACCTCTATTTCACCCTTCTCTGGCTCTCTTACATCAGACGTATTACGTCTACGTGTAGGGCCTATAAATCTCTCCCACTGATTCCGAGGCTGTTCGTTAGGCAAGGCGATAGAACAAAAGCTGGAGGGAGATGAAGAAATCTCCCCCCCCCCAAACCCCCTTATCCCTCACAGTCCAAACGCGTACGGGCCCGTAGAGCTCCCCATCTCTCAATAACATGCCAATAATTGACTTAAAATGCAGAACCATAAGCGTTGTGGTTATATCGGAATGACGTTTTCTAACCATGTCTACAGTTGACTTGTATCCTCGTGAACAATATTAAACGTCACCATATTTTATTTCTGAAACAAACGTTCGCCAAAATGGGAAGGTAAACTTTAATCTTGTGTCCCCAACTAAAAATCAGTTTTTGACTTTTGTAACTGATTTTGTAGAATTTACAGAATTTTTTTTTTATCGTCTTAAACTAATTTGTTACATTTGTACATGTTCTTGGATGGAAAAATGAAACTCAATTTGGTTTTTCGAATTCTACTGGCAGACATTAACAATACAAATAATTGATATAGAAGTTTTAAGATTTCATCGCTTTTTTCTATCCAAAACAATTAATTATTAAGGATATATACCTGTTCACATGAGCAAGTTTCATTTTCAATAGAAATGTTTATATTTTTTTTGAAATAAGTTAAATATTTGAGATAAATGGTTGAAGAGTATGGAAGTGCGAGTTGTCGGTTCGAAGCCCGCATTTAAACATGTATGTTTTAATTTGTCCATATTTCTCTTTCACATGTACTCATCGTCTCATCACCTGATAGAGAATTGTTGCATATATCAAGGCGTACAACAACTAACCCCAACCAAATTTACATAAAGTTATATTTCTACAAGCTCCAGTTTTACAGAAATTTGCAAGTAATTTTTACACAAAATTCAGCCCACATAATGACTTACTAATTTTACTCCACTATCCAATATATTGTGCTTATATAAAATTTCAAGCAAGACCATGTAAGTTCATTGTCCATAGTTACGTAGGCCTAACCTGTTTTGCTATACACCTTACATGAAGGCCTACACTCTTAATATCCTTCATTCTCATTTAGTCCGCCTCAGCTTAATAGCTCTCATTAAAAGTTATCTATTCGGGGTTCCGAGTTCTTCACCTTCGTATCGTCTAATTAACAGTCTGTCCTAACCTCAGAGAGCTGTGTAATAGCAGCCAAGACACAAGATTTGTCTCGCATGATAGAGGCGACTCCTTGATGCGTAGTGTCTTCTTCTCCGACGAGATTAAGTGTTGTGTCGCGGCCGGTGGGGGAGGGGGGGAGGTTCTGCCGTGCTAATTAGGGTCTTCAGTGCGTGAAGCGCAGCGCGCACCTAGTGCAACTCTCAAGAACCTCGGCTTATTAGTTGTGACCCCGGCCGCTACAGAAACAACAGCGCTGTATGCTAAGTCTCGGGCGGGGATCCCTCAAGACACAAACAACTACTACTGCGCGTTTAACAAACGTCACGCGCAGTTATTCTTGGGACAATGCTAACAAAGCAAGTGGATTTATAACTATTAAAGGAAAGCGCCACGGAAAACAAACGGCAAGAAACTAATATGAGTTAGTTGGGAGACGGCTCTTTAAGGGAGAAGCTACTCTGGCTGACTTCTCGTAAAGTGACACCAAAAACTGCGCTGAAATGTGATTCTAAACGCAACTTAAATAATATTTATGAAAAATATGGGCTTGGAGGCAAAGGTTATTAACTCCATTTTTAGCGAAAATGAGTTAGACATGTTCGTATCTGTGCTCTCAATGTGGAGGTAAATCTCACTAAGTGCTTGACATTGTTATTATTCTGCTATTTAAACCTCACATTTTGGTTTAAAAGTCACCAAGTGCACGGAATGTACTTAATAATGTATTTTAACTTTTGGCTAAAGGCTTTAGAAGCTTTAGTGATAAAATTCATTAGGTGCAAAAAGTGGATTATCTCAAAACTTACAAAATTGAGTTAATGAGTAAATTGGTCTCCAAACCCACTACACGATATATAACACAAAATTAGGAAAGGCTTTGTACCGGGCAAGCGGACGATCCAGGTTTAACCCCCCTTGAAGTTGGTTGTCTTATTTTTGTCTAATAAACCTATGCACAACAGCATAACAGTTCCGTTATTATCCCACATAATTGATCATATGGAAATCAAACTTTGAATTTAAAAATCCATCTCAGCCGGGTATCGAACACGCGTCTCCCGATTCCTGGTCAGTAAATTAGCCACTAAGGTACAGAGATGGTACACTTGGTAACTTCTGGATTGTTGGAGCATTACTATGTGTTAGGTAACCGGCTAAGATGGATTATTTAATTTTTTGATTGATTTCCATATAAGCGTATACAGTCGCTTCCTGGATAATCTACCCCCAACTGGACGGTAGTCTTCGGCCCAGAGCATGACTGCTAATCGTAAAATGCAAGGAAAGAGAAAAAGTCATCTCGTAAAAATCAGCTACTCCCTGAATTTAAAGGCGAGCTCTGGCAGTCGTCATAGGGGACCTCTCCCTCGTCCCTTGACGATCTCATCGACGACGACGACCATGACAACACGAACGATGACAAAGACGATGCCGACCACGAAGTGAGAACCCCCCTCTCCTCCCCCTCACCCATGACTGGTTCTGAGCAGCACGGGACTTTTCTTTCCACATCACCTAACCTAGAGTGGCGCATTATGACCTTACGGTTAACGCGCCCTTTATCCAAATAAACTTAACACTGGGAAATCTAAGTGTTTAATTATATGTGTAAGTAGTTTTGTTTAAAATAAATAAAAAAATAAATTGAATTAAAGTCTATCCACTCAGTTATATAACTGAAGTTCAGTGGGGGACAATAAATTAAAGCGACCAAACCAAGCCAAACCAAGCCAACCCTGCAGGCCCCGACGCAATCGACGAGTGAGCGATAACCAACCAAAGATCGATATTTATTATAGGAAATATAGCAATCAGTGGTATAGACAGTGCGAACACCCGCGGATCAACGCCAGAATCAACAAGGCCGATTCAGAACATCTTTGAATTTATTATGTACCTCGTTGCTAGGACGGCTCCAAAGTCACCGTTTACAAATTACTAAAACGAGAACTGATGGACTTAAGTCCAAATCAGAAGTTAAAAACTTCTGACTTTGGCGGGAATCGAACCCTGACCTTCTTCAAAGGAACCAGATACGCTAACCACAAGACCAACGAGCCACACTGTTTGTTTGTCCAGATGTTGCCGACTTAGGTAAACCGTTTTGTTTTATGTTGTGTCATTCATTGTCGCAGCTTTCCTCCATCTCAGGCCTACAAAGAATGAGAGCTTTATATCTGAAACTAATTTCCGTTGAGTCAGAGAGGGATGCGTTGTGTTACCAAATGACAAACGGGTGAAATGTCATATTTGTATAATTACATTCATTTTACTAGGAAAACGCCGAAGTCGTTGTTAGACGAGTGAGTGAGTCATGTGTTGAGTACCAGGAAACATTTGCATTTAAGTTTGATAATTATATATTGGTATAAATAATAGTGTTTTTAAGTTAAGTTGATAATAGTGTTTTTAAGTTTAGTCGGTATAAGCGCCACTCTAGCCTATACGATAGGCTAGAGAGGCCTTAGGTAGGGGAAAGAGAGGAAATGTTACCGGGTACTCAACACAATGGCTCACTCACTCGTCTAACAACGACTTTGGCGTTTTCCTAGTAATTTTGTAATTTTATTGCCATGGAACCCAGCATTAAAGAACTAAAATCTATTTGCCCGTTAGGGCGCCGCAGCCAAGCCGCGGTGCGCTACACACTCTGGCAACTTATACAGCAAGCATAGTTGGGGTGATTTCAAGGTGTTACCCAGCCGTCATGAAACGTGATGTGAACTTGTGTGTGCTGTGCATTAATTTTTAACCGTGTTTTGTTCAGTTTATCAGTTTTATTAGTGAAGATGTGTTACGTCTTTTATTTTCACTGTTAGTGTGCTATCCCTCGAGCTTGCTACACAGATACACGCTGTACGGAAGGAAACCGTCCTATCAGCATCTCTTCTTCGCGCTGTCCGGACTAGCGATCGGCTACTACAACTTCCGTCAGGACGTCTTCCACTCGCTCCTTACCGTCATCGGTACGTACTGTATTCTATACCTAACTGGAGGCACCCTCGCATCGGTGTTCCTTGTCGTCTACACAATGTCGTACCTTCTGATCGGCTACTACGTCACGCGTGTCCAGGTGGAGAGGGTCGGGTGGAGCCTTCACACTACGTCCTCATAGGAGTCGCTTTCGACGTCTTCGACGGTACCAAGCCCAAGGAGAAGCAATCTGTAAGCACGAAGAAAACAGACATTGGTTTCACCCCGTCTCTTTTGGAAGTTTTAGGCCACACGTGTTTTCCCGGTGGCTTCCTGGTAGGACCGCAATTCTCCATCAAGAGCTATCTGGAGTTCATCTCTGGGAAGTACAGCGTAGTAGGAATGGAGGGGGGCAAACACCTGCCAGACTCGCTTTGGCCCGGGCTTCGAAGAGGCTCCGAGGGGATATTTTACCTGAGCGTCTATCAACTCGGCATCTCACACTTGCCAAATGAGTATTTGCTCAGTGCGAAGTTTAACGAAGAATCATTTTCCATGCGTTGTGTTTACCTTGGGGTATGGGGTGAGATCACCATGTACAAATACATAGGTTGCTGGCTCTTGGCAGAAGGTGTGTGTATACTAACCGGATTGGCCTACAACGGGAAAGACAAGTTCGCACATGTAAAATGGGATGGATGTGCTAATGTGAATTTAAAACTTTACGAAGGGGACAAAAAGTTTAATAACATAATTAATTAATTCAATATGAGCACAAATCAATGGGCTGGTCAGCACATCTTCGAACGTTTGGCGTTTCTTGGAAGTAGTCAGATGTCACTGATACTAGCACTGAGTTTTCTTGCATTGTGGCTAGGGAGTCACTCTGGCTACTACATGTGCGTTTTCAAGTTGTTTGTGATCATTTCGACGGAGAACGATCTATATAACATTGTTGAAATTAACCAAACAATTATGAACATTACAAAAAAACCTCTACTAAAACCGATCGAGTTTATCTTCTTGAAGATTGTCACCCTAGTTGTAATGGGCTACACTCTTGCACCGTTGTTTTGTTATCCCACGACCGGTGGATTCCAGTTTACGAATCAGTCTATTACTATGGCCACATTGTGCCATTGTTTATCCTGTCTTCCATAGTCAAGTACCTTATGAGGCCTAGTGCGGCATCCAGCCGTGAACCTATTCCTTTGCGTGAGCCTCCTAGGCCTACGAATTATGCGTCCACCGGAGGTACCGTCTCAGTAATATCAAATATACCTTACACACTAAGTATTATGAGCTCCCCTTCATTATTGGCTTTTGAGTAGTATATATCTATATATATAGCTATATATTAGATTATATATATATATATAATCATATATTAATTTATTAATATAGAACTTAAATACTTTAATGTTTTTTCTTGCATTAGTGTTTTGTGACTGTTTGTGTGTTACGTGTGGGCCCTACATCCAAAGAGTTTATTCTTCTTGCAATACAATGAAACACAGATTGTATATTAAGCTTAATATATTATCAATTTTGACTTCCTTTTATAAAATGATAATTGCAATAAAACAAGACTAAATTGGAAATTTTGATAGCTGTTGGCAATGTCAAATTTTTCATAACTAGAAAAACGCCAAAGTCGTTGTAAGACGAGTGAGTGAGCCATGTGTTGAGTACCCGGTAACATTCCATTTCTTCTCCTTAGCCTATCAAAGGCTAGAGAGTGGCGCATTATGGCCTTACAGTTGACGCGCCCTTATAACAACTAAACTCAAAACCTTATTATTTATACCTCTTTAATTATTATCAAACTTAAATGCAAATGTTCCCGGGTACTCAACACATGACTCGCTCATAGTCTTACAACGACTTTGGCGTTCGCCCTTCTCGAAATGTGGAAGACCTTGGTTAAAACCCCAGGTCGGGAAAGAATATCTGGATTGTATTAAAAAATTATAAAACATGTATTGAAATGCATACAATACTATGGAAAACATAGCCAGTACGAAATACAAGTAAAGATTGCAAGGTTTACTCAATGTCCCAGCGGGATTTGGGGGTACCTTGATGCGTGCAAGATTCGATACACCTTGGTCACTGCATGAATCACAGCCTGAAAAAAACATTATTTGATAAAAATGACTTCTTCAAAAAAAACATTGTCGTTAAAATCATTCCTACACATTAAAGCCTATTTTTCAATTTATTTTTTCTAGTAGATTCAAATCGCAACGGATGTTGCTCATTTTGCTAGCAGTTTTAAGTACACTAGTCACGGATGTCTGTTTAAAATTTCAGCTCAATCTGTTTGGTCGTTTGGTCGTATGAGAAATAACAAACAGACATTTTACAGATACACAAATCAATCACAACGAAGGCCCGATCGAGTTGCGTTGTTATCATCATCATTCGCTTCGCTCACTCGTCTTATGAAATGCCCTATGTGTGCAGTAGTTTATGCAGATTAATACAAAGCACTTCTCAAAGGAGTTATGATAATGAAACATAGTGCACAGTGGCTGTGTTTACCAGTGGGAATGTGACGGATGTACGCACACACATACTTCAATCAACTAAAACTTCTGATTCTGCTGAGCGTTGTTTTAAAACGAGAGATATGTGTTTTGGATATTAAACGCAGACATGCTCAACAAACATGATTAACCAAAGTAGAATAGAGAATATGCAAAATCTGAACATTTGTACTCGATTGTCTTCATTTGAAAACAAAATCACTTTCTGTTAATATTAGGACAGTGCGTGTAGAGATGATGATTGTCGGGTCGGGTCTGTGGTAAAGACGGCTGTTATAAAACAATATGTAAACATGAAATATGAATAACTGAATGAATTTTACTGGTGAAGAATCTTACATAATAATTTTCTTCGTTTTCATTGAATTGCATTTTGAATAATATAGAATAAAAAAATAAAATTGTCAGAACCGGCACCTCCACCAAATAAGTTTGTAAATCCTGGATCGGCACCTCCACCAATCAAGTTTGTAAATCCTGGACCGGCACCTCCACCAATCAAGTTTAAAAATCCTGAACCGGCATCTCCACCAATCAAGTTTGTAAATTCTGGACCGGCACCTCCACCAATCCCCCAAAATATTTTTTGTTACCCGAAAATCAGGTATTTTTTACTATCGGGTTGGCCCCAAAATAAACGACCCGGAATGAAATTAAGGGTAACCGCACGCTACTAGTTAATATTGACGGGTGAATTGATCCTGATGCACTTCCAAACCATTTTATGGAAATGAAATAGCTGTCCAAAACAAGTTTAGACATACAAACAACATGTATTTATACAACAATAGTATTTGCAAGCACAAGTGTTTACAACAATTACAGAATGGCGCAAATGTATTTAAAAACTGAAAGATAATAAATAACACATAGTTCACAGTATACTTTCCCTCTAGTGGATAACTGTGTAGATACAAGGAAAAAAATCAACTAAAAATAAGTTTATTTCCCGGAAGAGCAGAATAATATATAACGTTCTAAATTAAAAGAGGAGTAAAATAAAATATGCTTACTGTATTTAAAATTTATATTCAAATCTATGAAAAACATCGTTTGCATAAGTAATAATACAGTATGAGCTCAGGTAGTTTTTGATGTTTTGTACGAAATAGTCAACTCATTCTCATGTAGTCATATAAATTCATATAATAGCGTGTTCTAATTCGCTTGTTCAAGAATGTACCTGTCTAAAATATTAAAACACATATAAATACTCGGAAAAAACATTCACTAATATTCGAATCGTTCCCATTTATCATGAACCAGAATAGTGAAGTAGGTGACCATCACATGCGCATGTGCCAGATTTACATTATGAGTTATGAGATCGTGGATGCTAGCCAAACTACATATGTTCCCCGATTCCTAGTGGATATTGCCGCACATGAGATGCCTATTAGCACTGTGAAAGGTTTCCATACGAGAAGTAATAAGTGAACCAAAACATTCGTGTTGATTCCTATCGAGATTGAAGAGCTTCAGAGATAAGGGTGAGATAATCCAGCTCTCAAGCCCATAAACCTAGGAGTCTTCGTATGGAAACTCAATTTGGTTTAAGCGTAAGATTGATGAGGTAATTTGACAGAATCCGCCGATCAATCACATTTATTCTAGACTTTTAAAATGGCTTTCATTTACATTTTCAAAGATATTGTTCGGAAATTATATTGAGGAAATGCCACGCCTTCTGATCCAGGTAATAATCAATGCGGGTGTTGTTTGGCCTATTGAACAAAAGAGTTAACTATAAACTAGCTTGTGACTTATATTTGAAATGATTTTATCTAGGTCACACGATAGGAACTAAATAGAAATCACAAAGTAGATTTCTAAATGCAATAGGATAAGTGAAAATGATTGCTAACGAATTACTCAGTGAATTAGCACTATTGAGGTTAAATACGTATTCAAATAACACAATTTTACTATGATTTGTAATCGTAACAAACTTTTAATTGAAATCAACACAAAATAATATAAGCTTTGTATTCATTCGTACTTGGTACGTGAAAGAAGACATGGCGAAATGTGAACAATTGAAGAAAATAAGAGGGGGCACATATTTATTGATATAAAGCTCAGACGGTAAAAATCTCAAACATGTTTATAAAACTAGGAAAACGCTAAAGTCCCGCCGCGTTGATGGATGAGCTTTTTTAAAGTTTTTAGTTTGCGTGGGATATCTTTTACTTTTGTAAGTGCTTTGTTTTGCTGCCTACGCATTGTAGGTGATTGTTGTCAAGTTTCTATTGTTACTTGTCAATTGGCATTATTTACCGTAAAAAACTTTCTTAAAAGCTTTATTTCTATGGATTCTGGCTAACTTTTTCAACTTTTTATTTCAAAAGGTACTACATCACCATAACCTCAATGTCCATGTATAATATGAACGTTGTAGCCCCACCCGTTTGGTCAGAATTGGCCCAAATGGCACGAAATATCGCACAAAACATCAAAAAACTTATATTAAAAGCTTTATTTCTATAGATTATTGCTAACCTTTTCAACTTTTTGTTTCAGAAAGCAATACATCACCGTTACCTTAATGTCCATGTGAAAAATTAACGTTGTAGCCCCACCCGTTTGGTCAGAATCGGTCCAAATGTCACGAAAATAACGCACTAAAAATCGAAAAAAAATCGTAAAAATACGATATTTATGAGAAATATTTCTTTGATTGTACCCAACAACGTAGCAAGTCTAAGGTTAGAGATTTCGAAGGTCCTGTCAGGTTTTCATCAAGATCGCATAATTATGCCGTTTGCCCGGTAGAGAGCGAACAAACAGACAGAAAAAAAACAAAAAAACAAAAAAACACCCGAGCTAAATTTTTTGGGGGGTCGGTGAAATTGAAGTCTTCGCTTCGCTCATCCAATGAGAAACGGTTTTACTGGTAAACGCTTCTTCATTAGTGTTCGTCTACATTAAACTAGCTAAATTTGACAGTGTCTGACTAATTTGCTTTTTATTTTGCAACACACCTACGTAAAAAAAATGGATCAGTCATACGCCATTTACAGTGACTGGACTTCTATAATAAACATAGCTGGGCAAATCTCCTAAACAATGTCCGAGTTGGATGGCTGATTTATTTCTTACACTTATTTTGTATTATTTTAA
Organism: Sweltsa coloradensis; assembly: GCA_024449915.1. NCBI lineage: Eukaryota > Metazoa > Arthropoda > Insecta > Plecoptera > Chloroperlidae > Sweltsa > Sweltsa coloradensis. The sequence continues at coordinate 45,933 of JAMZAV010002430.1, read as the reverse complement.
TTTTTTCTTCCGCCGTTTCGAGGAAATGTTTGTACTTGAGGAAGAAAACATTCATGCAATGCAATATATTTTATAGGTAAACATTTTTAAATATCTGAGAAAAAAAAATCATGAACTGCTAACACTCGATATTTTGCGTTCGTCTGAACGAATCCTTACAGAATGAGATTTAATTTCAGTGATCGTTATTGACCTTCAATAGAAAAGGATTATTTTGTTGTGTTCGTTTGTAATATTTCAAAATATTGTATGTGGCATAACCAAGAATTGCGAAGCGTGAACAATACTTATGTTTAATCTATAAGTCACAAATAAAACATGTTTAAAGTAATATGGAGAAAACGTTGTAAAATGTAATAATTGTTATTGTGTCTAAAATGCAACCTTCAAGACTAAAGAATAAGTTATTTTTAAAATGGTGTTTATAGGGGTGAAAAAGTGTGTAATTGCGCCAAACATCATACATTCATGCATTAATTGAGCTTATTGAAACAACGAGTGAGTAATGAGAGTTTTGAACGATGGAACTTATTTAAAGATGGGCGATAAGCACGAAGAAAATTGACGAGAAACATTACGAGCAAAAACGTGTAAGGTACAGAGGAGATAAACTGAAGAGGCGATAAATGATGTGCATGAAACTTGGGTATAACTACTATAAATACAAAATATCTCAAGAAGCAAGACAAATGGTATCCAGATGCTGTTGACTTATGTGGAGTGCAGAGTTTTAAAGGAATATGTGAATCATTATTTTGTTCTCTGAACTTAAAAATATTAAATGTACGTGTTTCTTATTCGACTTTGGAATCTGTTTAACTTTAAGTTTATTTCCATTGTATAGGAATTGTGTCAGCTGAGAATGAGTGTGAGTGTTTATTGGGGCGGAAAGTAGCATAGTCGATTCAAGATGCAAATCTTTTCTAATTATTCAATACAAAAGTCGGTGACAGTTGCATACAGCGCCCGGTTACGTAATATCATGCAAGAAGTTTGTTTCGAGTATCGTATCTTCCCCTTCACGTAAAGAAAACTTACTGGAAGGCGATCCATCATTAAACTGTCCTCGAGGAACTAAACAAAAAGCTGACCTTTGACCTTAAATGCTGACACTTTACGAACATGGAAGGTCAGATTTATAACCTCTTCTTTTTACTTCGTACACCCAGAAATAAACATCCAGCTACTTTGCTCGGGTGTTTGAGGGAAATGTGACACTGAATTAATGATGGAATGATTTTGATGGAGTGGATTTCAGATCGCAGTCCATGACACTGTGTAAAACATCATTTGCAACTTCCACAATCCGAATTTCAAAACGAACTGTAGGAAATGAAACAATACTGTTGTTGTTCCATTCGTAAATTCGTGCTTTAATTCCAAAGGTAGACATAACCGTTTAAATATTCAACAGAACGAATAAGAGTTTTTCATAGATGTGGTTAAAAGTGATCAAGATTGATCAAAAACCAATATCTCCTTAAGGCTATTGCATCCACCTCTGGCCGATATTGAAAGTCGAAGAATTATGGCTGAAGTTTTCTGAATGAAAGAGCGCCTTAAATAAGTATAACAGAAAAAAAATTGTTAATTTTTTTGGGCGGGACATAACCTCAACCACTTTTGTCAATTATATGTCGTTTTTTTGACAATAGTGGCGCCTGCACATCTAATGTAAAATTAAATTTCTAGAATCGGTTTTCTGGGTAAAGGCTAGCTTAACACCTTTAGCTTCATTTCTATAATAAGAGTTGTTTTTTCTGTCAAACGGTAAAAATACGAGTTTTTTTCGAGTTTTGTACCATCTGACAAAAAAATTCGTTGGCCAATTGCTATTTTAGCAATCTATTTTTACTTATTCTTAGGTGGAAACTAAATGTGTTTAGAAACTATGTCCAGAAAACCGATTCTCAAAATTTTATTTTGCGCTAGATGTGCAGGTTACACTTTTGTCAAAAAAACGACATAAAATGGCGGATAGTGAGATAATGCCCCACCCGAAAAAAATGTGTTTTATAAAAGGTACTCTTTCATTCAGCCAACTTTAATGAAATTTTAAGGTTTTGACCCTATGATGGTGATTCAACTAACTTTTTTATTTTTCTTTTCTATCTAGGGCAGGCATCGAGACCTGTAAACGGTGCAATAATACACTCAGCTGCAACTGATACAGCAAAACCGAGTTGGGGCGTTTTCGATGTGACACCTATAGTCATCATGAAACGTGAGTATATGAATTTAAAACTCTCATAATCGAGGGATTTAAGAACCTGAATACACAAATGTCACTTTTCGTTTGTGTACGACCATTTCTTATTTGTTATTTAAAGTGGGTTGAATCACGCTCAAAATCACTGTTGTTATGTGCATACTACTCTCCCATACCGTAACTGCTAGTGCTAGTGCTTAATTCGTCAACTTTTTTTCCCCCAGCGATTCTGACCAAACTTATCGGTCTACAACATAAAAATGTTACATGTATGATTATGACATATGTTATGATACTATAAAAGAAGATATTTTTTCACGCACCTTCCTTCCCAACTGATGACATTTGGCCGCTACTAGGTTGTTGAACGTTTTAAAAACATTCCTATGCAATTTCCCAATATTTATTTTTTACCGATATATGTTCATATTTGGGACTTGTACATCAAAGTGGCATTATTTGCAATTATTTGATAAATCTTATATCCAGTTAACCTTGAAAGAGATCTTATTTTATTTTCTTAGCCTCTTTCCTTGTCAGTTATAAAACTGAAATACAAAGGATAACGCATCGCACACTTAAAGAATTGTATAGAGTACAAAAACCATCCTTAATGTCATCGTTAATTTGTAATTCAATAGGATATCTTTTATTATTATTATATTATTATTATTATTATTATTATTATTATTATTATTATTATTATTATTATTATTGATTCTTTATTGACAACAGGGCGAAGCCCCACAAGTGCAATACATTAGACATACATAGGATATACAACACAAACATAAACATATAGCAGTAAGCACAGACTCAAATTAAACAAAATAAACACAGGAAAAATTAAATAAAATAACAAGTATTAGATGCTTATCATTGACTAATATAAAAAATATATATATATATGTTCTGTTGTAGGCTTTCGTGATTCATGGTTTATGTTAAGTTATACTTTACGGAAATAATCACGCTTTATTGGATGTTTAAAACAAATATTTAATTAAAACTTCAACGTTTCAGAAGACTAGGCTTCCATTTTCAAGAAGAGTTCAAGAAGAGACAGGACCCTGGGTAAAATGATTGGTGGTCCTAAAGATAAGATACCTTTGGAGGGTTGGGGCGTCTACGAGATCCCATGTGCAGACTGTTCCCAGACTTATATTGGCCAGACAGGGCGAAACATGTCAATGCGCCTACAAGAACACATGCTTGCAGTCAACAAGCTGGAAACCACTTCTGCTTTGGCGCAACATGTCAAGAAAAGGGTCATTCGATAGACTTTGAAGGAATGAGGTCTCTTGCCATGATCAGCCATCTGACTAGCCGTATCGTCAGAGAGGCAGTAGAAATTGAAAAACGCCCTCATAACTTGAACAAGCGAGATGATGGCAAACGTCTGGCCCAGTCTTGGAAGCCTGTTTTTGGCAAATAGATTGGTGCCTGAAAACCATAAAACAGATAATCCAGACTCTGCGCTGGATACACATGGTCCAAGAGTCGTACCAACAGTTGACCAGAATCCTCCTACAAGAATGTTGACAAGAAGTCAACATTTAAGTCCTACAATTTCCAGCAATTCTACAACATCAGTTGAAGAACAGAATCAGCCTGTGAGAAGGGTGACTAGAAGTCAAGCAAAGCGCTTAGCACAGTGATGTGGTTAAAAAGTTTTCACTGCACCTGATTTGCTTTTGTACTTACTATTTGGTTTGCCTTTGTAAGGAGGTTAAGTTTGTTTATATTTTTATTGTGTTGCTGATGTTTTGTTTTTATTGTTTTATACCAACTCTTCTTGAAAATGGAAGCCTAGTCTTCTGAAACGTTGAAGTTTTAATTAAATATTTGTTTTAAACATCCAATAAAGCGTGATTATTTCCGTAAAGTATAACTTTACATATATATATATAAATATAAATACTAAGCCATACAACTGATTTTCAGTGCGGGACAGTAATTCAAAGCCGACAAGCCCACCCTGCATGCGCCGACATCGTCGACGACGACTCTGTTTACACATTCCTAAGCCTAGAACTGAAAGACTCAAGTCCGTATGAAAAGTTATAAAGCTTCTATCTTTAGTGGGTATCGAACCCTGGACCTTCTGCATTGGAAGCAGAACCTCTAACCACAAGACCAAGAAGACATTTCCATATTACACACCACATATCAGCTTGCAACGCTGTCCATGGTGGCTAATACAATAATTGAGGCTCAGGTCCGAAACGTATCACATTAGGAAGACGCGGGTTCGAATCCCGCACAAGGCATATTGTTTTGTTATTGTCTTTCGCCCTTATCTGTCACCACTCATGGTCCTAAATAGCAAAAATGCAACTTATGGTAATTTAAGAAACACAACTAAACATAGTCATATCTGAATATGCCACATTGCACATGAATGAAAAGGTTAATAAATCAGCACAAAAGTCTGCCGTGCTTGAGGGGAAAACAAGGCAGGCCTCCTTCAAAATTCAGTTAAAAAAGACAGCAATTTTGTCTTGAGCTCAACATCGTAGCAATTTCTTTTCTTTGTTGCGAGGCGCGTTCTCACCACATCGCTAGTTGTCTTTGCAAACTGACGTCCAAGATGTCACCGAGCTTATTTAGGACCCAGGGCTTAATTACCTGCGTAGACGGATGGTCCCAACGCGCCCATCGTTTTATATTCCCCCCCCCCCCCCCTTCTTCCACCAGCCCTCTGCGGCTAACCAGAACACCCGCGTAACCCATATATCGTTCAACACATTTCATTCACATTATCAGATAATTGCAAATAGTTGCACTTTGAGGAGATCGGTAATGACATCATATTACTGTCTTATAGTCTGTAAGTAAAAATAATTATACCATTGTGCAGATGAAAGGTTATCATACTCTGGTAATGGGACTAAAGACATATATCACGAAACTTTATAGGAATTCCTTTTTCAAAAGAAATTTACCAATTGAGGCATGTGGTCTTGACAAGTTATATAACTATTAAACTTGCTTGTAATTCAAAGAAAAAGTACTTTTTCCAGAAGTTAGTGACATTCCAACGAGAATAAAGAGCAAAGAAAGAAAACAAGAAGTTTGTGTGTTTTATTTTTTATAACTTATTGAAGTGTAATGCCGGCAGCTTAGGGAACACGGTCAAACTTAACGGTTAGGTGATGCCAAGAAAACTTCGTTAGCCGAGGAAACTTAGAAGTCAGTAGTTTTCTTGAATAATTAAGTGGATCTTTTACCACACTATATTCACGTTTTCACACAAGAATCTTTAATAATTGTATGTATCACCGACAGTGTTGGCTCGAGCGTAAAACGTGCGACTCTGATTCGGTAGGTCTCGGGTTCACATCCTGTCGAGACCAGCAATCCTGACTGAAGGTTTTTTCCAAAGTGACACCTGAAGAGGGGCATGAATTGCTCCCTGGGCAGGCTACCCACGAAAAATTGAAATAACATAAATTGTATGTATCTTATATGTAAATTAGAAATAACCTAACTTGCAGAGAATCATTTTATAACTAATATTTTTAATTGTGATGACACTAGCAAGGCGTTTTTTGACTCAAAAACGAAATAGTTTGCAAGTCTCCTAGAATGTACTGCTAAGATTATAGCTCGCGGTAGTTTTAATATAATATGTTATAGATTATATTGAAATACTCTCAGAGGTTTATTTATACAGTATACTAGGAAAACGCCAAAGTCGTTGTTAAACGAGTGAGTGAGCCATGTGTTGAGTACCCGGTTACATTACTTTTCTTCCCCCTACATTAGGCCTACCTAACCTACCATAGCCTAGAGAGGCGCATTGGTCTTACAGTTGACGCGCCCGTTTACCTACTAAACTTAAAAAAACATTATTTATACGAATATAAATATCAAACATAAATGCAAATGTTCCCGGGTACTCACCACATGACTCGCTCACTCGTCTAATAACGACTTTGACGTTTCCCAAGTCTAGTTGGCTAAAGCGCCCTTAAGGCCGCTTTACACGGAGAAGTTGAAAAAGTAAAAAGTAAAAAGTGAAAAGAACGAGTAGGAAGAGAAAAAGAAATCCCCTGGTCGGGAAAGATTTTGTAATTCCTAAATTATATTTAAAAAATTATTAAACATGTTTTGAAATGCATATAACGCAGTGTAGTCTATCATCTGTGACAATACTATGGAAAACATAGCCAGTACGAAATACGTGAAAATATTGCAAGGTTTACTCAATCTACGAGCGGAATTTGGGGGTACCTTGTCGTCCACATTCGACAGACCTTGCATGGCACGGCATTTCACGGCCAGGCGAAAAACAAACAAAAATATCTTTTCAAAATCTAAAACATTGTCGTTAAAATAATTTCTAAACATTGGAAGTCTACTTTTCAGTTTATCATTTCTTGTAGGTTTAAATCGCAATGAATCTTGCTGATTTTGTTAGCAGTTCTCAATAAACTCGTACCGGATGTCTGTTTAAAATTTCAGCGCAATCTGTTCAGCGATTCGGCTGATTTTCAACGTACAAAACACGCACGCACGCACGCAGAAAAACAATTAGGGCCGTTTAAGTCGAATGGAAATCACTACGTTCGCTACGCTCACTCGTTCAATTATATATTTGCAGACTTGCAAGTAATTTGCTGTTTTATTTAAAGAGGATATTGTGGCGTATCTATTTGCATTAATTGATTTATAATTGTTTACGTCAAATTCTAACTGCGAGTGTTTAATTCTTCACTGTTCAAAATGTTCATGTTCATTATATTCTCAGTTTATTCTGTACCTTTTTGTTTCTAACGTACTTTAGAGTTTTTCCAAAATGTATCTTGTTCTAACGTTTAGCAAAATGCCTAACAGAACGAATAATACGAGCCACGGCTCAAAGCAAAATGCCTAACAGAACGAATAATACGAGTCCACGGCTCAAACGATTTAGTTCTAATGTGATGATTATGTGACAAAGATTACATTTCTCGCATTGGTTAGTCGGTAAACACTCCCGTAGGTGGAATTGTTGATATTTAATACAATTCAGAAGTTTAAAACATCCATCCCGATCGGGGTTCGAACCCGAGTCTCACACATTCCAGGTGGGCGCCTTAGCCAACTAGACCACCGATACGGTAACTATTTAACTTCTGAATTGTAGTTGTTAAATAGTTACCGTCTCGGTGGTCTAGTTGGCTCAGGTGACTACCCGGAATGTGGGAGACTCGGGTTCGAACACCGATCGGGATTATATATTTTTACTTCTGAATTGTTTTAAATATTTAAGATAATATTGTTCTTTTCAAACTGTATCTAGTATAAGTTTACGATTCAATAGTGTTGTCAAAGTTTCTCATTCTCGTAATTTTATGGTTTGGTGGAGGTGCCGGGTCTACATACAATATCACTGAGAGCGTTTATCACAGGCAACTTACTTAAACGGCTGGATTTCTCGTCCGTATCTATTACAACGATTATGATTTGTAGGACTACACACTACTCACAATTATCTGTTCTCTAGAATTGTTTCATCTTTATATTATATTACTACACATACAAATACTAGAAAAACGCTAAAGTCCCGCCGCGTTGATGGATGAGCTTTTTAAAGTTTTTAGTTTGCGTGGGATATCTTTACTTTTGCAAGTGCTTTGTTTTGTTGCCTACGCATTGTAGGTGATTGTCGTCAAGATTCTATTGTTTCTTGTCAATTGGCATTATTTACCGTAAAAAACTTATATTAAAAGCTTTATTTCTATGGATTCTGGCTAACTTTTTCAACTTTTTCTTTCAAAAGGTACTACATCACCATAACCTTAATGTCCATGTATAATATGAACGTTGTAGCCCCACCCGTTTGGTCACAATTGGCCCAAATGGCACGAAAATATCGCACAAAAAATCAAAAATCTTATATTAAAAGCTTTATTTCTATAGATTCTGTCCAACTTTTTCAACTTTTTCTTTCAAAATGTACTACATCACCATAACCTTAATGTCCATGTATAATATGAACGTTGTAGCCTTACCCGTTTGGTCAGAATTGGCCAAAATGGCACGAAAATATTGCACAAAAAATCGGAAAAAATCGTTAAAGTACGATATTCATGAAAAACATTTCTTCGATTGTACCCAAAAACGTGGCAAGTCTAAGTTCAGAGATTTCGAAGGTCCTGTCAAATTTTCATCAAGATCGCATATGCCGTTTGCCCGGTAGAGAGCGAACAAACAGACGGAAAAAAACAAAAACAAGAAAACAAACAAACAAACAACAAACAAACAAACAAAAAAAAAAAAAAAAAAAAAAAACACCCGAGCTAAATTTTTTGGGGGGTCAGTTAAATTGAAGTCTTCGCTTCACTCGCTTTGCTCGCTACGCTCATCCAATTATTTACATGACTGTGTGAATGCCACAATTCTAAATATTTTTCCAGAGCTGCATTAATTTAGTATATAAAACAGTTAAAATGGTCTTATTTTTTGGTAATATCATGCAATTTTGATACAAGTGCCGTGAGACATGTATTTTTTACTTGTAATGAATTATTTTTACTTTTTATTTGTATATTTTAAATAGCAAAACAATAAGTACAAACAATTTATTATATTGAATGTTTATCCGAAAGTTTATGCAGTTACAAAATAGAATTTAAAAAACTAGGAAAACGCTAAAGTCCCGCCGCGTTGATGGATGAGCTTTTTAAAGGTTTTAGTTTGCGTGGGATATCTTTACTTTTGCAAGTGCTTTGTTTTGCTGCCTACGCATTGAAGGTGAATGTTGTCAAGTTTCTTTTGTTTCTTGTCAATTGGTATTATTTACCGTAAAAAACTGTATTAAAAGCTTTATTTCTATGGATTCTGGCTAACTTTTTTCCAGTTTTTTCTTTCAAAAGGTACTACATCACCATAACCTTAATGTCCATGTATAATACTAGGAAAACGCTAAAGTCCCGCCGCGTTGATGGATGAGCTTTTTAAAGTTTTTAGTTTGCGTGGGATATCTTTACTTTTGCAAGTGCTTTGTTTTGCTACCTACGCATTGTAAGTGATTGTTGTCAAATTTCTTTTGTTACCTGTCAATTGGTATTATTAACCGTAAAAACTTATATTAAAAGCTTTATTTCTATGGATTCTGGCTTACTTTTTCAACTTTTTCTTTTAAAAGGTACTACATCCCCATAACCTTAATGTACATGTATAAAATGAACGTTGAAGGCCCACCCGTTTGATCAGAATTGGCCCAAATGGCACGAAAATATCGCACTAAAAGTCAAAAAACTTATATTAAAAGCTTTATTTCTATAGATTCTGACTAACTTTTCCAACTTTTTCTTTCAGAAAGCAAAACATCACCATTACCTTAATGTCCATGTGCAATATGAACGTTGTAGCCTCACCCGTTTGGTCAGAATCGGCCCAAATGTCTCGAAATATCGCACTAAAAATCGGAAAAAATCGTAAAAGTGCGATATTCATGAGAAATATTTCTTCGATTGTACCCAAAAACGTGGCACGTCTAAGTTCAGAGATTTCGAAGGTCCCCTTCAATTTATATTAAGATCGCATATGCCGTTTGCCCGAATCGTGCGAACAAACAGACAAAAAAAAAACAAAAAAAAACAACACCGAAGCAAATTTTTTTGGGGGGTCGGTGAAATTGAAGTCTTCGCTTCGCTCATCCAATGAACGTTGTAGCCCCACCCGTTTGGTCAGAATTGGCCCAAATGACACGAAAATATCGCACAAAAAGTCAAAAAACGTATATTAAAAGCTTTATTTCTCTCGATTCTGGCTAACTTTTTCAACTTTTTCTTTCAGAAAGCAATACATCACCATTACCTTAATGTCCATGTGAAATATGAACGTTGTAGCCCCACCCGTTTGGTCAGAATTGGCCCAAATGGCACGAAAATATCGCACTAAAAATCGAAAAAAATCGTAAAAGTACGATATTCATGAGAAATATTTCTTCGATTGTACCCAAAAACGTGGCAAGTCTAAGTTCAGAGAAAACGAAGGTCGTGTCAAATTTTCATCAAGATCGCATATGCCGTTTGTAGAGAGCGAACAAACAGACGGAAAAACAAAAAAAAACAAAAACAAACAAAAAAAAAAAACAACGAGCTAAATTTTTTGGGGGTCGGTGAAATTAAAGTCTTCGCTTCGCTCATCCAACAAAATGTTATTGGTAACATTTAAACAGCAAATATTAGCTTTGAACTACATTCTTCAAGTGATCCGCGTAAATAGATAATAATTTGTATTATTGCTTCAAGGCTGTTGGTCGAGATGTGTTAAATTATTGGTTTACTTTAGGTGCAGTACATATTTGATCATGATTTTAACATATTTCAACGGAGCTAAACTTATCATTTTACAAAGATTGCCGTAATCATGGTATTATACATTAACAGTATATAAGTTACTGAATTCGTTTGCGTTTGCGGACATTGTACCTTGTATTATTTTCCTTCTTTAAACCCAAAGTTGCATAACTCAAAACGTATGTCAACGATAATATTACAATATATAATATTATAAATATAGATTTTATTAATATTTTTAGGACTACTGCATAAGTGAGAAAGAAAGACAATGTATCTGAATTTTGAATCACCATGACTGCTTTGGACGCAGTGGAAAAGTACGCAGTGAACCACAGTGAAGTAACTTCTGCTAGGCCTACGAGGTAAACCTTCTCACACTACGCTGGGCATATCTCTACGAAAGTCTGCAATTTTCTTGACGAACGAGCTGTTTTTCCTCAAAGTGTTAAAAAACTTTAAATTAAAACCACTTCTTCATTTAATCTGTAACGTCTGTGCGTGGCGGTATCTCAGTCACCTCCCGCTAGTTTCATCTCTACGCTGCGCAAACCACGGCCCTAACGTGATAATAATCCTGGCCAACACATGGTCCCGTCCCCGTACCAGATTGCCAACAAATCCGAACACAAAACATACTAATGCGGAAATGAACGCGCACTATTTCATGGCTACGTCTTCCCGACAAAACTCTGATAAAGCCGAGACAAGATGAGAAAAAATTAAATTACAAGATTGATTACTTCGAACGGGGCACATGAGGTGTATGAATTTCATTACGAACTTGCACAGCGGGAATATCAGTAAAGTTCTCAAACGCAACGGAACATAGATTAGCTGGTCTAGAGTAAACAATTAAATTTACGGCGAAGTTAGGTTCGGCACGGTAGGTAGGTAGCTACACAAAGGTTTTGATGACCAAAACGCCCCCAAGCTTAATTCAATTTCGCCATATTACAAGACGCTGATATAGCCACAAAGGCTTGCCTTACTAACTTGGAATTAGTTGATTTCGCCGCAGACTAAATTTTGCACAATGGAAATTTTGATTGGATCCATCAAATTCATAACATGCATTATTAACCTATCTAGTAAGTTATTATAAAACTTGGAAATTTGTAATCATGAGCAGGGAGTCTCTTTGGCTTATTAAAATATGGTAATTTCCCACTTGACGAGTTTTTACGCTCAGCATCACCCATTCATCAGCCGCGGTGGGAAACCAGAAGCGAGATACGCGCTCAACCTTTTCGATATTAAAACCTAGTCAAAACGATGCCGGTCTGCGACTGTTGCATCGAAGAGGTGAGATATTCTTACAAGCTAGTCAATTGGCCGCTCAAACTCACCAGCAGTACGTTATTGGTACGTGGAGGTTAAGTAACGAGAATACAATTTGAATGATATGGGTAAAGAAAATACGAGGATGTACAATATAATTAGACGAGGGAGCGAAGCGACTGAGGATTTTCCATTCAAGAAATATGGCACTTCCGTGATTCTGTGTGTGTGTCTGTCTGTACATCGAAAATCAGCCGAATCACTGAACAGATTGCTCTGAGATTTTAAACAGACATCCGGTATGATTTTACTGAGAACTGCTAACAAAATCAGCTAGATCTTTTGCGATTTAAACCTACAAGAAATAATAAATTGAAAAATAGGCTGCTAATGTGTAAAAATTATTTTAACGACAATGGTTTTGTTTTTGAAATAATACTTTTTGTTTGATACTTTTTCAGGCCGTGAAATTAGTAGTAATCAAAGTGCATCGAATCTGGCACGCTCAAGGTACCCCAAAATTATGCTCTATGTTATGGCAAATTTAAAATCAATATTGTATACATTTTAACATTAATCAAGTCCGATACAACATGAGACATTATTTTTCAAAATCGGCCTTTTTTATTTTGAGTTTTGGTGGCCTAGCATATTAGTATTATTTATTTTCCCTTTGACATCGTGTATCAACGTACAATGTTAGGTAAACCTTACTTTATAAGTTATTTATTTTGAATATCATTTAATAATATCCCCTTCTTGGCCCGGGGTAGAATTAGTCCAGAGCATGGCTCTGCTAATCATAAATGGCGATTCAAGATAAAAAGTCCACCTTGCAAACATCAGCTAGTAATAAGGGTAGTATATTACTCTCCGAATCTACAGGCGAGATCTGGCGGTCGTCGTCGGGAACTTTCCCCTTCCCTATGACTATCTCCCCCCCCCCCCGACGACGACGACGACGAAAATGACAACAATCACAACACGGACGATGCCATAGTTGAAAACTACCATGATGAGGTCGAACCCCCCCACCCCTGCCCTCTGTCCTTTACCTGCGCCCGGACTAATTCCGTCACAGGCCACATGCCCTCCCCGTCCTTTAGTGGCTCGTGTATTCGCTTTTTACGTTATCGGATGTGTTGACGTATATTTTGTGTTATTTATTTCATCATTGTTTTGCTTGTATTCTCTCTGTAGGTCTAGGCCTAAATTGATTCTGTCCAACACGGTTGTGTACCCTCCCTACCCGTGGCTGGTTCTGACCAGCATTGGACTTTCCTCCCACATCCCCCAGGCTAGAGTGGCGCATTAGGACTTTACGGTTAGCCTTAGATAGGGGAAGGAAAGAGAATGTTACCGGGTACTCAACACATGGCTCTATCACTCGTCTAACAACGACTTTTGCGTTTCCCTAGGAACACATTATGCATGTGTATAAACAAGTGTATAATATAATGTACAGGTAAACTGTATATAATAGTGGTGCTTCTGTTTTGTATTAGTTTACATGTGAAAAAGTATCAATGTATTAAATTGTAGATGCATGTAGTGCATGTACTAGTAAAAATAGCTAATGGTATAGTACTTAAATAAAGGCAAGAATGACCAAACTAAAATGTGGAGTTCTTAAAACTGATAAATTAAAAAATCATTATACATATTACTTTCTTGTTATAAATCAAATCAGTAAGTATACTTTATTTTACGTTGGTAAAAATATTCATCCAATCTATCACCATTCCATTTATTTGTCTTGTTTTGAATTGGTAAGTTAAGTACCTATTGAATACGAATTTATTTCAAATTCAGCGAATTGGACTATAATTGTGTGGATCACTAAATCACGCTAGGGTTTCCAGGCTTGAAGGGCCAAAAGCGGATCAATGTACTAACTTGAAACTGTTTATTTTTGCTTTTCCACTTCAATATCAAATAAATATTTTGAATACATAGCCTAATTGGCATTTTATTTTGTTATGCACAGTTTAGCAAGTGTTGTTTTGGTTTTAACGTAGGTATATAAAATTACGTCATAGCACTATAGTTTAACCTAGATGGGAAAATACATCATATTCCAAAATTTTCTTCACAATTAATTTGCACTTATATAATTGAAGTTATATAATAACAATATAAAATATACCTTTTCGATGTCGCACAAAAGTTATAAACACAAACAAACCTAACAAACAAAATAGTTTTTACCTCTAACCCTTTCAATGGCAACTAACGATAAAATAATAATTTTTAGGTTGTCCCAATCAACTTTCACAGTGACCACTATGTAAAGCAAAATAGTCAAAATAAGACGTGCCTGAATTAATACGTGGCCCACTGGTTTCTTGAAAAAATGTTTATCTTTCAATTAAAAAGCAACACAATCTAATATCTAATTTGGATTTATTATTTGATTTATATTTGATTTCATAATTTCATTACTTTCCAGTACTCTATTTTCTAAAATAATGAGGTGAAATCATATTTTTGTGGTAAGAAATCTTACATTGATTGTGGTGTGTACTGATAATATACTTATACTTGGCGCTGTATTCTAATATATGTCCATCACACTGCTCAACGTGTTTTAAGATTGTTTTCTGTGCAATATATTATTTGTTATTCGTATCATGTTTCTAGGAATAAATGAATTTGTTTTATTAAAAAACTCCAAAAACAATTACTCAATCCAATATATCGTGTAATTTGACATTAACATCATTCAAATATCTTCGTTTGCAATCGATCGCAGGCGGTTTAAATTTACTTCTACTTCTAGTCGGTATTTTAGTTACAGGGAATAGTCACGATTTTCTCTTCTTGATTTAGTGACTCTAGTTATTTATTTGCAGCGTTCGAATTCGTGGTTTACCGTGTTCGGTTTGTGTAACCGTAGCCTATCTCGCAGGCGACCTCCTGCTCTCATTCTTCTATTTTATTTCCTCGAAGGCGCGTGAATGCACGTCTGCCAATTTCCCATTCCATTTAGCCCACGATTGCATTGTCTCCAATACGCAGAAATACATGACAAACAAGGTATTCTCTGAAGTACGAACAAATCAACCTGCCCAACATTGAAATAATATCATCTTGGTTCATGTAAAACGTATTAATTGATGTTTTTAATACTTTAGTGCAAACAACTCTTGCTTTTTTACTAAGCAACAAAGTTTCATAAATCAAAATCATGATATCAAAAACATGATATTAAAACAATAATGTTAATAAACTAGGAAAACGCTAAAGTCCCGCCGCGTTGATGGATGAGCGTTTTTGTAAGTTTTTAGTTTGCGTGGGACCACTTTTCCTTTGCAAGTGCTTTGTGAATGCATTGTAGGTGACTGTTGTCAAGTTTCAATTGTTTCTTGTTAGTTGTTATTATAAACCTCAAAAAACACATTTTAAAACCTTTATTTCTATGCATTCTGGCTAACTTTGTGAACTTTTGCAACTTTTTCTTACAAAAGGTACTACATCACCATAACCGTAATGTCCATGTGAAATATGAACGTTGTTGCCCCACCCGTTTAGTCAAAATCGGCCTAAATGTGACGAAAATATCGCACTTAAAGTAAAAAAAACTCATATTAAAACCTTTATTTCTATAGATTCTAGCTAACTTTTTCAACTTTTTCTTTCAAAAGGTACTACATCACCATAACCTTAATGTCCATGTGAAATATGAACGTTGT
This sequence comes from Sweltsa coloradensis, assembly GCA_024449915.1. Taxonomy (NCBI): domain Eukaryota; kingdom Metazoa; phylum Arthropoda; class Insecta; order Plecoptera; family Chloroperlidae; genus Sweltsa; species Sweltsa coloradensis. Next base: position 30,457 of record JAMZAV010002430.1, on the reverse strand, counting down.
AGCCCCACCCGTTTGGTCACAATCGGTCCAAATGCGACGAAAATATCGCATTAAAAATCGAAAAACTCATATTAAAACCTTTATTTCTATGGATTCTAGATAACTTTTTCAACTTTTTCTTTAAAAGGGTACTTCAACACCATAATCTTAATGTCCATGTGAAATATGAACGTTGTAGCCCCACCCGTTTGGTCAGAATCGGCCCAAATGTGACGAAAATATCGCACTAAAAATCGAAAAAAATCGTAAAAGTACGATATTCATGAGAAATATTTCTTCGATTGTACCCAAAAACAATACACCTCTAAGTTCAGAGAAAACGAAGGTCCCCTCAAATTTTCATCGAGAACGCATATGCCGTTTGCCCGGAATCGAGCGAACAAACAGACAGAAAAACAACAAAAAAAAAAAAAAAAAAAAAAAACATTGGAGCTAAATTTTTTGGGGGGTCAGTGAAATTGAAGTTTTCGCTTCGCTCGCTACGCTCATCCAATAAGAAATAGTATTTATAGTAAAATGCAATTAGATTTTATATCACTTAAATTTAGCAACTTTAATCGATCATTTTTATTGTTAATATTTTGTCTACTTGGCATTTGTCTTTGCTTGTTTTAATACGCTTTTTGTTTGTATTTACCTGATGACGGAAAGAGATATAAATTTCTGAAACGTTGTTGTTGTGTCGTCGTCGTCGTCGTCGTCGTCGTCGTCGTCGTCGTCATAGATCATGTGGCGACATCACCGACATTCTACTTAGATACAGACGGAGTTAAACCTTTATCTCTTGTCCTCTTTGAACACGCGACTTTGATTGTGAGTTACTTAATTGATTTTGAGTTTATCTATTATAGTCATGGTGGTCAACGGTATTGTGTAAATTAATTAATCAAATCTCAAAAATATAGAACTCGAATACAAAACAACATATAAGCTGTTTTGCTCAGTTTTAATGTATCAAAGTGGAAATACGAAAACTAATATTTTAGTTTTAGTTTAGTGTTGTAGTAGAAGATTGAAAACAAGCTGACAGATACGAGAGAAAATCAGAGTTTGAATACAATGGAAACTCGTCTTCCTTTGTGCATAAACTTGATCGTATTAGTCTGGCAATTAAATGGTGGAGGTGCCGGGTTCATGTTGTGCTCGATGCTAATCCAATTTGCTCTTATTATTAAATTGCTCTTTTTAAGTAAGCAAATACGTCTCGGCGACTTGAATTAAACTTAGTAATTTAGAATTCGAATGCACAAATTATTGCTAAAATTGAAGGGCAAACAATAAGAACCAGTTATGTCCAAATCGACAATATTCAAAACAATACACAAAATTCAGTGGATATAACTAGTTTTACAATAAAATTAACTTAATAGATGACAGGGTGTGCTGTATGTGAAGTTTGCACAAAATTTTTATATTATTATTCATTTACTTTTAATATACGCAGCGAAAAAAAGAACAGTAGAAAATGTGGACGTAAGTGACTTTTGCACGTGCCTTTTCTATTATTGTCACTGCCAAGAGCAGGGCTCGTAATAACGCTCATACGCTCGCTTGAAGTAACTAAGAGAAATGTTTGAAACCACCACTATTTCGATCCGGGCTCACTTTATCTAAGGTTTTCAGTACTTCCTTCTATCGGTAGCATTCTACTTTCGTGAATCTCTCCGCGAAGTCCGGTTGTTGTCCTCCTTTGTAAATCAGTTTTCTAACTGAAGAGGATATACGGCTAATACATAAATAAAACAATGGCTTATCATTTGAAGTGGATGTTCCTAATTAATTTTGAGACATAACCCAAGACGGAATTTCTCTGCGAATTTTGTAATGCATCAAATTTCGATAGAGGTAGATTATGCCGGTAAAAAACGCGAAACCGCAGTCACTACCAATATATATATAAAAAAAAGCTGCCATTTTATCCAATCTTTCACTGATTTTAAGGTTTCTACTTCAGCTCGAAGCTAATAATATTATAAGCAAACAAAATGAACACTTACAACATTATTTTTTAGTAGTGTGTGAAGATAAATTAAAACGCTTATAATACAGCTTTCTAGTGATTCTGTCGTTGCCATTAGAGTTTGTTATCGAGTTGTGTTTGTTTTAAACATGTTCATTTGTTTTATTGTTGTCCACGAATTCAGAAAGTTTTTCTTACTTGTTCACTTTCTCAGGACAAACTCAGTTGGCCTCTAGTGAAAGAATTGCTCTTTTGTGGCTTTACAGTTTGTAAATTCAGCTTTGTATTCAGTATATTTATTTCGTGAACTGTGAACTTGCCCAACTTTAGGCTAAACTCAATCTTCTGTATGTGGAGATAAAAACTACGCAGATATTTGGATTCTTTGCCTCAACTACGTGTAAATACTCAACGGAAGAAACATTTTCTAGTCACGATAACGCTGAAAGAAATATAGAGACGATTTTAGTTACCTAGTTTTTTTCTTCCATTGTATGCAGACAACCTGGAGACCAACCATAATATACACATCAATATATGTTAGTCAGTATGTACGTGTCGTTTCTCAGCCCCCCCCCCCCCCCCCCCCCGCAAAAAAACATTAACTCCGATTAACATGTTTTTTTGTTGACATTCTTTAAATTCATCGTGGGAAACCAGCTGCGTGCAATGCACGCGCCCCTGATCAGGCGTCTATAGCTTGTAGCTAGATTTTTAGGACAATTGTGAAGGGATGTCCGTGGGCTGTTTGAGAGGGCTAATTCACTTCCATTCGCATTAACGACTGGTCAAAACCGAATCCGAGACCTCCTGAATCAGAGTCGCGTGCTTAAAGGGGTATTTAACCGCTAAACTCAAAAAATATATTTCATTCAGGCTAACTAGTAATGAATTTAGCAATTAACAGAAAAATTATTGGGGCCACCATAACCTCCCAAAAAATTGTCAAACATGAAATTTTTCGACCTAGGTCCCATCGGCAAAAATCTCCCATAAGAAATAACATGGGCTACGATCTTTATGCCCCATGACCTTGGAGGATTTTGATCCAAAATAAACATGGACTATTATTGACGTACTCTACAGCTTTTTCTGTAAATTCTCTATATTTTGTTTTGTAATTTGGGCAAGTAGTTTGGTCAGAATATGCTGATTACCAAGTTGGGGTGTGATTTTGGAATGCATACTTTTGCGTTTTTTTTTTTTTTGTTTGGCACAGTTTCAAGACACGATGTTATAAAAGAGGCATTTTAGATTGGTACTATGCTCTAGTATCTATGTGGAACAAAAAAGAAGCAGGTTAAAGCCGATTTAAGAAATTTCCCAAAACACCAATTTTTGCAAATTTCTGGATCAATTTTTTTTTAAATTCGTGTTAAATCACAGTTACAAGATATAATTTTTTAAACTGGCATTTTAGTGTAGTATTGTGCTAAAGATCACGTGGTAAAAAATAATTTTTGGGCTTTTTAGCCCCTTTAACGCTCGAGCCAACTCTGTCGATAGTTTTTCTGTTGGCATTGCCCTTCAACAAGGATGATACCCAATGTTTTGGTGATCCGGAAATAAGGAAGCGGGAATTTCTACATACCCGGCACCTCCACCAAATGGAATGGAATTAAATGTTGTACAATAACGTGAAGTTTCCTCCCACTTTTGGTGCCTTCGTTCCCATGTTTGTTTGAATCGTGATGTCTATTACAAACTATTGCTACTCATACAACTGCTCAATTTGTTATATCACTGAGAATTTATTCTTCAAATAGCTATCGCTTTCACTATGGAAATTTACAATTTATAAAACTATAAAATATTAAAATCTCAAATTTTGCTTTAGTTTCATCGACTTCAACAAATTTCGAAGTTAAATTGTTCGAATTTAAACTAAATTCTGTATAACTAAGTGCAATGAACAAATCGTTGTAGAATTCCCTTCAGTCTCAATCCCCTCTTTAAAAAAAGTAAAAGCGGCCACTTCCTCAAGAAATCTCCCTGCAAGCCTCCCCTTCCTTCCCTATTGTAAGTGTGTCTCGGCGAGTACACAAAGTCCACATCTTCTTATAGACTTGCACAACGTCTCCCCGCGTCATCAGAGGTCTAAGAGCTCTTAATGTCACATGAGCCCCTAGACGGAAAGTAAAGTAGGATGACTCTTACGCTCGCTCTCGCCCTGGTTTATTAACAAGAGTTTGAATAATGCATACGGCGTCGGCATGCACTTGGCTGCACTCCGCGCAATACCCCACTACCGACAACATAGTTCACACGGCCAGAGTGCACGTTTCTTATGAGATACATTCGTAGTGACAAGTTTAAATACGTGGAAATTGGATTTAAGTAGAATTATATTCATCATATTATCTCGTTCAATTAAATAAAATCAAGCATATTACTTTTGCTTATTAACTTTTCTCTTTCATCTTCTTACACTTACAAACTCTTTTCTCAGTATTATTTAAAAAAAAAGTTATTGTAGTGTATATAAATAGAAATTTCAACATTGCAATTGTATAATTAGATAAAGAAACTAGGACAACAGATGAGGAGCAAAGATTCAAAACGCATCATGTCCACTGAGTACAATTTTTTTACTAGAGATGGCGTTGCATGCTTCAAAGCAAGCTCTTTCAATGTGTTATACAGGTTTGCTTCAAAACGCAACATTTGCAGTACAAATAGCGAGTACAAAACAGCAATTTTCTTCAAAAAGGCAACATGTCCATTTTTATTTTTTTTCAAAATGCAACATGTCCATAATAGCCTGGGCCCCGATTCATGTACATTTTTATCCCGGTATAAGCCGAGTTAGGTGGTATAAGTGCGGTATAACTCCGAATCCAATTCATGAAGACTTATCCCGCCTCGACCGGGGATAAGAAAATACGTAAACAGATGGCGGACATTTTAAATTTTGCATCTATGTGTAAAACGAGAAAAGTTGTCATTACTCTCATAAAACAATCAGAAACCGTCCCGGGCCTAGGCCCAGATGTAGAAAATTATTCATAATACAACAGTGTAGGCCTAAAGTTCCATTAGGCTATAGGACTACATTCAATTAATGCTAACATAACACGTTTGACAAGCCCTAGGCCTCTCCTAGGCAACCCTAGACCTGCACGACCTTGTTCAGACACATCCCGCACAAATAACTAGTTTTGATTACTAAAAGCCTAATGCAGATAAAGAATGGTATGATAGTCCTAGGCTATTCCAAAATTTACGGCAATAATAAGCCTTTTCTTTTCTTTAAATGAATTCACGCAAACTCCTGTCACTAAATGAAAAAGTAAAACAAAAGATGGTGGAAATTTTCAGTGTTCTTTTGCTAATTTGCTGATTTACATGGCTGTGGAATGCAGTGGAAAATAACATTTGTTGTGTCTGTTGTTGCATTGGAAATTTTTGATTGGATGAGAGTTGCCCAGACTTAACCAGGCCTTATCCTGCCATGTCCTGCATTATACCGTCCTTATACCACCTATACCCGGGATAAATGTACATGAATCGGGGCCCAGGTTGCTTAGACAAACCATTCGGGGTTTAGTGATAGAGGCGTGAATTTTGGATCATTTACTCAAAAAAACGTGCTGAGTAATTTGCCAGGTGGTCTCAATCGATTTTTTACCCCGTTCAGGGGTGACCATGGAGCAAAGTTAGGGGTTGACATTATTTTCAAATGGACTAGGGGTGAGCCTAATAGAAGTAAAAGTGTGGTATTTAAACATTTTGTTTAAATATTTATTCAATTTAATTATTTAAATCTAAAAAATGTATTATTTTTAACAGGGGTGTCCAGAATTGTTATTTCGAAAATTTGTTCAAAATGCTAGTACCTAAGATAGGCCTATAGCTTGTGATGATTCATCTTTCGGGGATAAGTGATAGAAGCGTGAATTTTGGATCATTTACTCAGAAAAATGCAATGAATCATTTGCCGGTGGGTCCGCATCGAAAAATGTACCCGTTCAGGGGTGACCATGGTGCAAAGTTAGGGGTATACATTATTTTCAAATAGACTAGGGGTGAGCCTTATAGAAGTAAAAGGGTGGTATTTAAACATTTCGTTCAAGTATTTATTCAATTTAATTAATTATTTAATTATTTCGAAAATTCGTTCAAAATGCTAGTACCTAAGTATAGGCCTATAGCTTGTGATGATTCATCTTTCGGGGATAAGTGATAGAAGCGTGAATTTTGGATCATTTACTCAGAAAAATGCAATGAATCATTTGCCGGAGGGTCCGCATCGAAAAATGTTCCCGTTCAGGAGTGACCATGGTGCAAAGTTAGGGGTATACATTATTTTCAAATAGACTAGGGGTGAGCCTTATAGAAGTAAAAGGGTGGTATTTAAACATTTCGTTCAAGTATTTATTCAATTTAATTATTTAAATCTAAAAAATGTATTATTTTTAACAGGGGTGTCCAGAATTGTTATTTCGAAAATTCGTTCAAAATGCTAGTACCTAAGTAGGCCTATAGCTTGTGATGATTCATCTTTCGGGGATAAGTGATAGCAGCGTGAATTTTGGATCATTTACTCAGAAAAATGCAATGAATCATTTGCCGGTGGGTCCGCATCGAAAAATTTTCCCGTTCAGTAGTGACCATGGTGCAAAGTAAGGGGTATACATTATTTTCAAATAGACTAGGGTGTGAGCCTTATAGAAGTTAAAAGGGTGGTATTTAAACATTTCGTTCAAGTATTTATTCAATTTAATTATTTAAATCTAAAAAATGTATTATTTTTAACAGGGGTGTCCAGAATTGTTATTTGAAAATTCGTTCAAAATGCTAGTACCTAAGTAGGCCTATAGCTTGTGATGATTCATCTTTCGGGGATAAGTGATAGAAGCGTGAATTTTGGATCATTTACTCAGAAAAGTGCAATGAATCATTTGCCGGTGGGTCCGCATCGAAAAATGTTCCCGTTCAGGGGTGACCATGGTGCAAATTTAGGGTAGACATTATTTTCAAATAGACTAGGGACGAGCCTTATAGAAGTCAAAGGGTGGTATTTAAACATTTCGTTCAAGTATTTATTCAATTTAATTATTTAAATCTAAAAAATGTATTATTTTTAACAGGGGTGTCCAGAATTGTTACATTTGCCCATATTTCTAAAATACGTTCAAAATGCTAGGAAGCATAGCTTGTGATGACTCATTTGAAAGGAATTTAAACACTGAACACGAATTTCATACATAGTCAAAAGTCAAGGTCACCGGGGTCAATCAGGGTCACGACCTTTGAAATTTATTTATTATTTTGTGTAAAATCCTCGGCCACAGACGCAAGTCACGGTTTGATTCCGACAATCAGAAACCAAACTCGAGTCTACCAAATGTCGAAATTGTTTCTTTATGGACGGAATCAGATAATTCAAAATCACGCAGAAGTCGAGTCCAGTCTAGTCTCACACCCCTGTTTGTGTGGCACATCTTTGTAACAGCTTTTGATAGGAGACAAAGAACAGCGCGCTTTCAATTTCAGAGGCCAAACAATAGGTGTCTGAAGAGCAGTATCCCTGTACCTATAAACTCCTATATAAAGCCATAAAGATTAGACTAACTTACACAATTGATTACACAATCGTGGTCAGCATACATTTTGATTCAAAATGAGTGGTCACAACCTATGGTGTTGCAATTAACAGTATATTGGAAAACTCACGACCCAGAAAGAAAGTTTGTACAACCCTGAATATAGAATTGATCTTTTAATGTACATATATTATCCTGGACGAACGATTTAGGTAAAAAGTACCAAAATATACACTTTTATATGGTCTGTTCATGGTGATTGGACAACAAAATAATAAATAAATTTCAAAGGTCGTGACCCTGATTGACCCCGGTGACCTTGACTTTTGATTATGTATGAAATTCGTGTTCAGTGTTTAAATTCCTTTCAAATGAGTCATCACAAGCTATGCTTCCTAGCATTTTGAACGTATTTTAGAAATAAGGGCAAATGTAACAATTTTGGACACCCCTGTTAAAAATAATACATTTTTTAGATTTAAATAACTAAATTGAATTAATATTTTCCAAAATGTTTAAATACCACCCTTTTACTTTTATTAGGCTCACCCCTAGTCTATTTGAAAATAATGTATACCCCTAACTTTGCACCATGGTCACCCCTGAACGGGTACATTTTTCGATGCGGACCCACCGGCAAATGATTCATTGCATTTTTGTGAGTAAATGATCCAAAATTCACGCTTCTATCACTTATCCCCGAAAGATGAATCATCACAAGCTATAGGCCTACTTAGGTCCTAGCATTTGGAACGATTTTTCGAAATAACAATTCTAGGACACCCCTGTTAAAAATAAGACATTTTTTAGATTTAAATAATTAAATTGAATAAATACTTAAACAAAATGTTCAAATACAACACTTTTACTTCTATTAGGCTCACCCCTACTCCATTTGAAAATAATGTCTTCCCCTACATTTGCACCATGGTCACCCCTGAACTGGGGAAAAATCGATTGAGACCACCTGGCAAATTACTAAGCACGTTTTTCTGAGTAAATGATCCAAAATTCACGCCTCTATCACTAAACCCCGAACTTAAGCCTGTTTGTTATCTAAGGAGCCGAGCTATAAGAACCAATCAGATAATCGTGAGTAGATTTCCCGCCCATGTCTCAAGGTATCAAGGTTAGTAAGGTTACGATTGAGTTTACATAAAACAATTTTGGAATTCTTTTGGAGCCTTTGAATGCCTTTGGAGGATTTTGAAGGTTCCAATATTAAATTAAATTAAATTTTCATTAAAATTAATAATAATAAATTAAAATATATTAATATAATAAAATTAATACAAATCAAAATAAAATAAAATAAAATAAAACAATTTGAAACAAAACGCAACATGTCCACTATTTTGATTCAAAACGCAAAACAATTTGAAACAAAACGCAACATGTCCACTATTTTGATTCAAAATGCAACATGTCCATATCAAAAACCTAAGCCAAAACCAAAATAGCAAAATTTGAAAGATATCATTATTACAGTTTAAATGTTTATATTTTTTCTTAAATTGTCATATACATTGTTGTTATGATATGTGTGCACACTCCTGTGTAACAGTTTTTGCTTATTATCTCAAAACTAACTAGAATGGACATGTTGCGTTTTGAATGTTTGCTCCTCAGATATTTATTCTTTAAATGAGTGTTTATTGGACGGAACATGTTCTTTATCAATATTTATTTGAGATATTTCGACTTTTATTCTAAAATCTTTTTTAAACTGAAGGTTGGCAAAGGAAATTTAACAACAATCCATATAAAAGAAGAAGTTATAAAAATGACAATGAAACATATTTGCCAACATAATTGAAGAAAATAAAATAAAAATATGACAAACAAATGTACAGTAGCACTAGATCACAAAAATTGGAGGGGTTGGATCTAGATATACTAGGACAACCAATATTCCATATCGGTGGACAATGTGCACTAGTACTCATGATATTACGAGTGTGCCACGAAGCAAGCTTCGATTGATTTCATGATATAAAGCAGAGGTGTTGTCCCAATTGATGAAGTAATGGTTTTCATCAAATTGTTCTGCTATTTTTGAAGTATGTACTTTGTGCTGGGTAACATTGCTCTTGTGTTCTTTAACTCGAACTACCAAAGATATTTTCGATTCACCTATGTATAAAGAACCACATTAGCGCGGAATAGAATAATTATATGGAATTTTTAGAAGCATTGGATCGAAAGGTTTTGTTTTTGTTAGGATGCTCCGAAAGTACCTATTGAACCAAAAATCAACCAAATGTTAAATTGTGCCATTATTCTTATAATCTTCTCTGATAATTTGTCAACCTTTAGTTTGAAACGGATTTTTGAATCCTAAATATCACAAATACATATTGATAAAGAGCAGTGTTATGTCCAATGAACACTTATTTAAAGGCATTTGTACAAGTTGGCTTTAACAACGCGCAAAAGTGTGCCAAGACTCAATAGCGATCTAACTATTTAGGCAGGCTTCCTTGTTGCTATTTTCCAGTCAGTTTCACTATAGCGAGTGGGTGTGTATTATACTACTTTTAGAGTTTTGTTATTTTATAACGTTTATTCACATTATATTTTAACACAATTGAAAATTCGAAGGTAGGTTGAGATAATACGTGGATTTAGATTATTTTTAGTTTTGTTAACATGCAAGATTCAAGTCTAAAGCTTCGACAATAACCAGTAACCACCGATCAGATAAACGCTCAAGCGATCATTAGCGACATAAATAATCATTTGACTATTTATAATGCTTCGGTAACATGCAATTTTCAAGCCGATTTAATAGAAAATGAGCAGTTTTAAAGCCGATTCAATATAAAATGCACTAAACTGTATATTCTATGAATTCAAAGTTATTGCTGATATATAAATGGTTTTATAATTTGCAATGCCCAGCATTGCATAAGGATAATAATAATCGTTCAGGTCTGACTTGGTAAGATAAATTACAAACCGATGGTTCGAGACGTATGGAACCAAGGCCAAGGAAAGCAAGTCGCGAATGCCACATATGAAATGGATTTATTAAATCTTCCTTCATGCTTAATATTTTTACTAATCGTCTATAATATTGTTATTTCATCAAATAAGACACCACTAAACATAACTATACAATTTTAAGATAAACATATCTCTACGTTTAATTGGTTTCTAAAATAAACATTCACTGTAATGTGTGTAATCTTTTGGCTAAGAATAAGGTTTCAATGGCCGCTACTGAACATGTCACGTGACTCTGACGTGGGAATCCCCCCAGTCTCAAGGCCACGCGACCCCACCGCAGTAAGACAGCTAATTATTCACCCCGTTGCAGACCGTGACAAGACACTGCACTTGAGAGTCACTTCTAGAAGAGAGCGAGGAAGCGGAAGAAAAACCAGTTCACGAGAAGTCAACCCTCTAATAATGGATGAGAGAACACCGTTGCCACGCTTACTAACATGAGAAAGTAATGCAAGTACATTTTGAATGCAAACGAAGAAATGCACACGATTTGGATACGCATATATTTTTCTATATCCGTAATATGGTATTACTTTTTTCTTTATTATTTAATTTTATTATTTAATCTATTCGTTGCATTATACATTAATATTACAACAATTAAAGTTTTGTTAGAATATCTTATTTTAATCCAGTCATTTGATTCATAATATTTTATTGTGAATGCTGTGAAAAATTTTGAAAATAGTTGATGCCAAGCCTTTCTGTTTTTGCTCTCTAGATCCAGATTGTAAAAGTAAGCCAGTAGTCTATATACTAATAACTTTAACTTTTCGGAACTTTTGTATTGTGTGCGTGCGATTTCGAGCTGTATGCCATTTCCTTAAATGGACCCACACATTTTTGCAAATGCTGTCGTTTCCCAAATGTATTTAGGTTTACCTATATACCCAATAGACAAACAATTTTACAATGCAGTTAAAACATTTAATTTGAAATTGCGTATTTTATATGAAAGCTTGCATCCAATATGTTGTAAAAAACGAATTCGTTTGAGAAACATTTGATATACATATACCGGAATGTTAATCGACGTGAAATATGCTTTCGATATAAAAGTTGTATTAATGTTATTTTTCTCAAATGAGACTTTTTATAACACAGACGAACACATTCGCTAACACATATGTACCCAAAATTACAAATTCCCTGAGAAAACTGGTAAAATAATATTTTAATTATTAAACACCCCCTAACACTATTTTTCGGGTGCTGTTTTACGATCTTGGCACATGGTGAATACCTCAAAGCGAATATCGAAGCTTTCCACACGTTTTCACTTAAACTAAACAAAGTAGAAGTTCGTACTCCATCTTAAAGGATAATGGAGGCGTTCCCCCGAGGTTGGTCCAGTTTCAAAGTGCAATTATCATTACAAAGGACGACGTCTAATGGGCTCACCGTTCAGCGTCGAACGACAGGCGTCGCGTCGCGTACGAGGCGGGATTAAAGCAAGTGCAAGATCACAGACCTACCTTACTCCTCAAACAACTTCTTCAAGAAGAAGACAAAAGTTCACCTTGCTCTTGTCGTAGAAGTGTTGCAACGCTGTAATTGTTATATAAGGTTCGTGTTTTACTAAGCACTATCTGTTATTTCCTCTTAAAACAGTGTTAATGCTAATTTTTCTATTTTGTTATTATTTATGTCATGTTTAACGTAAGCGATTATAAAGGTTATACTCCATTTCACCATTAATATATGTTTCGTCCACTCTTCGTTTCGGAGTCTTGACTTTTCTATCCCCTTTAAATTGGGCCCATTTTGACTCATCCGTAAATGTTTGGCTTGTTTGGTTAAAACCATTGTACGAGACGTACATAGACAGGAAAAAAATAATATAAGCCATTTTTACTATTTTTTACCTTGTGCAGTAAAATCTCAATCTTGGAATAAAAATCAGTAATCTAGCACAAACCTTTAAGAATCTCACAGGTGATTTGATATATATTTAATCTCGTTCCATTCAGAAAAATGAGACTGCAGTGTAATAAGAACGAGCATTGTAATACGAATGTAATGGATTGGAACACTAGAGAAAAAGTGAATAGTTTAAGTTTCTTGATTTACGGTTCAGATTTTAAGTGCAACATACGAGAAAAAACACTTAATAGTCGCTTTGCTCTGCCATCCAACTGTAACGTTGTCCATTATCACTCTTCGCCCATCTAGACTAGCAAGAAATAAATTCTAGGACAAAGCGAGTTGGATGTTGAGAAATTGGTTAACTGAATTGAATGAATAGAAATGCAGTGAATTTTTTTCACTCTTTGTCGTTGTCAGATTAAAAGAACGCAGAGTCAAGTTAAGAGTTCCCCGTGACATTTTGAATAATGGATTCATGTCTTTGAGTTGCTCGCAGCATCCCATCCCCAGCGACGTTTCAAGTTCTGACCAACTTTGTTCGTTTCTTTCCTCATCTTTCTTCATTTCACTGCAAGTCTATCTGTTCTTAAATGAAGTGGAACGTCACAACCTAAAGGTTCAACTTCCCCAGATACAAGCAATGCCAAGCTAGGTGTCTGCCCCGTACTTCGCAAACACAGCCGCCAATAACAAAGAGTATTTTATTGTTTCCACTTCGTCTGCCAGAGCCATTAGCGCCAAGACTCACTCGCCTTTAACTAGTATTGTGTTTTTAGACTCGCCAATGTCCAGTAATCGAAGAACGATGACTCCAGTCCACTGACGGAGACAATACCGGGGCCGCAGTCGATGCGAGAGTGGTGGTTCTAAAAGATAAAAGGCACTCGGAGTTATAACGCCCAAGTGATAAATGAAGGAAAGCAATTAAAGAAGCTCGCCGGAAATGAGACACGAGATTAGAACGGTAAGACTAAAGAAGGGGGGGTGGGGGTGGGGGGCGGGGGAGGGGGAGGGCATTCTCCTAGGGCGACCGCTAAGAGATCGGCGCGGACCAGCAGGAGGTGTGAGCTTCGGACGAATAACTCATACAGGACGAGGAGATACTTGAATGTGGAGGCTTGAAATTCGCAGAGAAAAAAAAATGAAAATGAGAAAAGACGAATGTAGACTAAGCAACGAGAGTTAACGAGCGAACTTCTTCGAAAGAAAACACTTTTAATTCAACGTGACAAAAGACACGCCGAGGGAAACTCGAAAGAAATGTGAATACTTATAAAAAGTTTTTGTTAACTTCTGTCATTCCGTCTGAAGAGGTAAAATTAAACAAAGTAACTTACCAAAGCCTTTTGTCAAATCAAATGTATTGATTAGTGCGCCTTGGTTGGACTTTGAACAAAGTTAAAAGTAACTAATCTTGTTCTTGTCCAAAGAACTTAATCCATTCTACACGGAGTTTTCGAATCATAATTCTTCAAGTGGTAGCTGAATATGTACGGGTAGATTTAAATCTGTCCATAATAAATCCAAATGGTTATTCCACCTACAGGTTACGTACACGTCTGACTGCATCATTTCCATTAAACTTTAACGATTGCTAATCGATTGCGATTGTTACCATACGTTGTATTCCATAAATTAGGGAAACGCCAAAGTCGTTGATAGACGAGTGAGTAACCCATGTGTTGAGTACCCGGAAACATCCCCTTTCCCTCCCCTATACCTAAGGCTGGATCTAGCCCAGTATGGGGAATGATACCGGGTATTCAACACATGGCTCACTCACTCGTCTATCAGCGACTTTGGCGTTTCCCTAGTCTAGTTGGCTAAGACGCCCTTATACCCGGAATGTGGGAAAGCTGGTCGGATAAGATTTTGTAGTTTATGGATTTATTAAAAAATATATTAAACATGTTTTGAAATGCATATAACGCAGTTTAGTCTACATCAACTGTGACAATACTATGGAAAACATATGCCAGTACAAAATACGAGTAAAGATTGCAAGGTTTACTCAATCTCCCAGCGGAATTTGGGGGTACCTTGAACATGCAAATTTCGATACTCTTTGGTCACTGCATAACTGCATTACAAATATTTTTTCCACTGCCTCCATTGCAACCGAGTTACATCTAAGAGGCAGTGATTTTTTCAAAAGCGAAACCATTGTCGTTAAGAGAATTCCTACACATGTTAGGCCTATTTTTCTGTTTATTATTTCTTGTAGGCTTAAATCGAAATGGATTGTGCTCATTTTGTTAGCCGTTCTAAGTTACCTGGTCACGGATGTCTGTTTAAAATTTCAGGTCAATCTATTTGGCCGTTCGGCCGTATGGGACTGGACAGACAGACAAACATTTAACATATAACATACAGACAATAGTCACGACCAAGGCCCGATCGAGTAGCGTTATATAGACTTCGTTTCCCTGCGCTCACTCGTCTAATTATTTCAACATCCATCGTAAAATAACATACTCATAAAAATAACAAAGCTTATGATTGTCAGAAAAAAAAACAGTGCTAACATAATCCCTCTCATTTACTTGATACCTTCGGGTCGTAAGTAAGCAAAATGATTTATGTTATTTGCGCATTTGATTATTGAGAAGTCAACTCAAATTCACTCCAGACACCAACGTTGTCTAACACTCAAAGTGCCTGTATTGAGAACAACGGGGACACGGGCGCATTTCCTCGGAATTTCGTCTCAGATTATTCACCTCCACTGTAAATCCGAAAAATTGTGCACAACAAATTGCTGAAGAACGTTAGACCATTCTATTGCCGTGTATGACTATATGCTACTCCCTTATCAGTAGGCCTACCTTTGAATGTATTTTAAAACGTCTTTTTTATAATGCATTTTATTATAACTTTATAATTTATTTATCGATCTTAAGGTGATATATAGGCGCAAAGTCTACGTGTAGAGCATAATTAAAAATTATATACCATAAGGTAAAAAGTTGTTTCGGCATTATGTCCTTATAAATCAGTAACTTGGGACAAAAGTGTACATGAAGAGACCAATTAAAAATTATATAACATAAGGTAAAAAGTTGTTTCGGCATTTTTTTTTTCGTGATTTTCTGTTTCTGATTATTGGCAATCTTCATTTTTATTCGAGTGGGATCGTCAAATAAACTAATTTTAATTTTGCGTTTTTATTTCTTGATCTTTTTTCTCTCTTTCCTTTCTTTTACATTCTCTTTTTCGTTTACTTCCTTAATTTGTATTTGATTCATATTGATTTATTTCATTTCACAAAAGAATAAACTATTCGAATATGTAATCAGAATACCGTCAGTGTACGCTCGAGCTTTATACGCGCGACTCTGATTCAGGAGGTCCCGGGTTCAAATCCCGTCGAGGCCGACAATTTTGACTGAAGGTTTTTCATAGGTTGTCCTCAATCGTTAATGCGAATGCATGACTTAAGTCCTCTTAAACAGCCCTCGGACATCCCTCCACGTATCCAAAGTCCAACATGAATTGCACCCTGGACAGGCTTCCCACAAAATATTGTTAAAACATTATTGTATGTAACCAGAAATTCCTGTTGATATTGTTTCAACATTCTCTTAGCTACAGTTTAGGCACATAACATTGTGAGCATTTATGTACTTGAAATTAATTATGTATTGTCCTTTGTAAACCAGTTTTAACTGTATAGTATACACGTTAAATCCATTTTTAAAGCATACTAACAGGCATCGACTTGTGTTTCAGTTAACAGCGCAAACCAAAGATCAGGAATATTTCATCCATGTCGTCAGCAACGCGACCTCTTTCTCTTTAAACCCTACAATGATCGGCTAATGCGAGTTAATTCGCAGGCTGACAATCTTATCAGAGCTCCCTGTGAAACGTGCTATGCGACAATGAGACGCCGTCCACATTGCATACTAATTACTTATCTTCTTATCACATTAAAGACTAGCGACTTACTAAATATGGATTAAGACTTAATACGAAGCTAATGCTATTCTCAAACAAGTAGTTCGAACAAGCCAGCAGACCACGTTAAAGTAAATTATTTTAAACACGTGTTTCGGTCGTACAGTATATTTTGCTTTTATTGACAAAAATTCCATTTTTAGGAGTTGTATAAATTGGTGTTATACGTAGCTGCAACTTACAACAATGTGAACATTTGTTCACTTGTTTTTGATGAGCGAAGCGAAGACTTCGAATTCACTTACCCTGGGAAAAACAGCTCCGTTGTTTTTTTTGTCTGTTTGATTTTTCGCTCTCTACCGGGCAAACGCCATATGCGATCTTGATGAAATTTTCAGGGGACCTTCAAAATCTTTGGATTTAGATCTGCCAAATTTTAAGGTACGATCGAAGAAATATGTTTCATTAAAATCGTAGTTTTTACGATTTTGTCGATATTTGTGCGATATTTTCGTTATATTAGGCCCACGACCGGGAAAACGGCTACTCTGAGATTAATGAAACTTTATGGGAACTTTTGAAATCACTGAACTTAGATATGTTATGATTTTGGGGACAATCGAAGAAATATTTCTCATAAAATCGTACTTTTAGCAGAGATGGTTCACTCTTGATCTTGTCTTGATATTAAGGACAATAATAATGTCTACAACAATGAACCAAGAAACAGTTTTCTTTAGCAAAAATAATCAACCATAAAATCTCATCCATCAACGCGACTGGAAAAAGCGTTCGCGAAGCGGCCTAGTAGCCTGCTTAACAATTTAAGAGCAATTTTATTCTTAATTGAACTATCTTATTTCTTTCCTCAATCCAAGTGTTGTCTGAAATGTTATGTAAATAGATTAAAGATCAATAAAAATTATATTATTTATTATCAAATTTGACTTTATAACTTTATTTTTATTGAAACGTTAGTACACACATCAGTAGATAAGAAACCAATATGTGGTCTAGTACTTGCATTGGCATTAAATAATACGAATATATGAAATAATTTATTATTACAATACGTTTAATATATATATATATATATATGGATTGTTGTAGGTTTTCGCGGCCCGTCATAGGATAAAAAAAGGATCTTGGGTAAAACCCGCGTCGAAAATAAGATGAACCAGGGCAGAACCTGGGCGTCCACCGACGTTTCGTCTGTACTACGTCAGACATTTTCAAGGTTGACTGTGACTCTACGGAGGTTGGAGTCACAGTGGTTGGCAAGCACGCAGCGCCCGCCTTATATAGCCTCGGCTGAAGGTGCGGGGCGGCGAGGTTATATAGAAAATAGGTGCGGGGCGGCGATGTCATATCGAAAAAATATATACGGATGGTGGCAATTGGGAAACAAAATAGCACAGCTTACTGTAGTGAAATCTTTTTAGTCCGGCTTCTTGTCATAGGGCCTGATTGGTTGTCTTTTGAAATGTTATTCGTGCTTAGAATTATGGAATCTGAAATATATAAGGCGGGCGCTGCGTGCTTGCCAACCACTGTGACTCCAACCTCCGTAGAGTCACAGTCAACCTTGAAAATGTCTGACGTAGTACAGACGAAACGTCGGTGGACGCCCAGGTTCTGCCCTGGTTCATCTTATTTTCGACGCGGTTTTACCCAAGATCCTTGTTTTTATCATATATATAGTTTAGATTGGAGAAGGGTTGACAGGTTGGGAAAGCATAGAGAACATAAAGCCCAGCCTGAAGGGCTGGGGGCGACAAAACTTTTCACCTGCTGATGACAACTGTAGCTAATTTAAAGTTGTTACCTTAATCCACGGCGCGTTTCGTCCTTCTGGGACTCTTCAGGCGGATGGTGGCCACTAAAAATCGGGTAACTACATGCAACCAAAACTCACAACACATAACCAAACCTGTGGTAGGGCCACGCAAGAAGTAAATTCTGCAAGCATGTTGTCATCATCAGCAAGGTTACTTCACACACCATTCATACTGGGGCACACAGTCAGCACAGACAGTAAGGGGGCTTCCCTCCCAACTCTGGTGCTCGGGAGACAAGAAATCCATGACTTACCCTGGATTCGAACCAGGACCCTTGGCAACAAGAGAAAAGCTGCCCCTCCTGCTTTTTATATATATATATGTGTGTGTGTGTGTGTGTGTGTGTGTGTGTTGTGTGTGTGTGTGTGTGTGTGTGTGTGTGAATGTATTATAACAAGTCGGTTATTATGCAACGTACATTTATAAATGAGCATTATATTATACTATCTTGTATTGCCAAGAAATAGACTTATATTGATTGGGTTTGATTTTTATTAATATTTTTTAGATTTTACTTGTACTTTTATATACAGCACCACACGTTTTTGGCAGTTCTCCTTCCAGTTAAATTAATATGCCACATTTTATCCGTGAAAACCTGTTAAAAAAACAATATTATATAAATGTATATTAATAATTTAGTCACATAAACATTGGCCTATATTTGCAAAAACTGTCAACATTATTACAAACCATACTCGAATATTTAGACACTAAAACCTAAATTTAAAACTAGTATGATTGTGTTTCCTTCTTCTCTGTACCCGTTATTGCGTTCAAATCTACATAATGTATCATTATAATAAAAAATAGTGGTTTCCAGTCCCGCTACATGGCCATGAAGAACTCAACTGACATTTTACTAGGAATGCCCCAAAACTGAATTATTGTCTCGTGATTTGGTTAGTCGGGAAACACTCCCATATGTGGAATTTTAGTATTTAATACCCTACATGGAATGTGCGAGACCCAGGTTCGAACCCCGGTCGGGATGGACTTTTGTAATTTCTAAATTGCATTAAATATTGATTTTTGTCGTCATGACCTTATAGCACTACGTTATTTTCCCACTATAGATAGAGTGACTGAATTCTCCGACACCGTAAATACAAGTATAGCCGTCAGTAAAGTACATAAAACCTACCTACGATTGTTCCCGGGAAACCGATAACAGTAAAACGGAATTCAATGCACTAGCACGAAACGAAATGTGATGGATGATTTTATTACCAAACCTTTTACGGGTTTATTTAGCAAAAACATTAGAGCGTTATATAGGTCAGTTCGTTGACGAAACTAATTCAATAATTACAATACCAGCTAGCCTGCTTGGCATAAAACTGTGCCGTACTAATAATACCAGCTAGCCTGCTTGGCATAAAACTGTGCTATACTAATAATACCAGCTAGTTATATATATATATATATATATATATATATATATATATATATATATATATATATATATATATATATAGGCTATATATATATATATGTGTATATAGTGCTTGTGCTTGGCATAAAACTGTGCCGTACTAATAATACCAGCTAGCAAGCTTGTGCTTGGCATAAAACTGTGCTGTATACTTATTATGCCAGCTTGCTTGCTTGGCATAAAACTGTACTGTACTAATAATACCGTCTAGCCTGCTTGACATAAACTCTGCTGTATACTAATAATACCAGCTAAAAACTGGCATAAAACTGTGATGTATACTAATAATACTAGCTAGCAGCAGCACATAAACTGTGCTGTACTAAAGGTGATCAGGAGCTGTCTCATCTTAAAACAAGAAAAATCATGGGTTTTAAAACATTATTTTGAACGCGCAAAACAAAACAATAAAGAAATCGGCCAAAAATTACGCGTTAAAATAAATATTTATTGAAATCCTATATCTTGGCTACGCCTTCTCGCGTGACGTCAACTGTGGCTCAGTTACCGGCAGCAGGTGAACATGCGCGGCTGAGGGTAGTAGACATGATGCAGCAGCCTAGCGATAGGATGATGATTGATATATTACGTCAAAAGTGGTGCGCACCAGATTTAAAATTGTCATGAAAAGCTGGTTTTCCTCAGGGTTATTCGAGTTTATTGTGCCTTTTTGGATGAGCTAAGCGAGGACTTCAATTTCACTGACCCCCGAAAAAATTTAGCTCGGGTGTTTTTTTTTGTTATTTTGTTTTTTTTTCTGTTTGTTCGCTCTCTACCGGGCAAACGGCATATGCGATCTTGATGAGGATTTGGGAGGACCTTCGAAATCTCTGAACTTAGACTTGCCACGTTTTTGGGTACAATCGAAGAAATATTTCTCATGAATATCGTACTTTTACGATTTTTTTCGATTTTTTGTGCGATATTTTCGTGCCATTTGTGCCAATTCTGACCAAACGGGTGGGGCTACAACGTTCATATTGTCACATGTACTTTAAGGTTATGGTGATGTAGTACCTTTTGAACGAAAAAGTTGAAAAGGTAAGCCATAATCCATATAATTACAGCTTTTAATATAAGTTTTTTACGGTAAATAATACCAATTGACAAGAAACAATAGAAACTTGACAACAATCACCTACAATGCGTAGGCAGCAAAACAAAGCACTTGCAAAAGTAAAGATATCCTACGCAAACTAAAAACTTTAAAAAAGCTCATCCATCAACGCGGCGGGACTTTAGCGTTTTCCTAGTTATTGATAACATTGCTTTAAATGTTATTATCTTTTATCTGAAAGCCACTTTTGTCAAGATGAGAGTAGTCTTTGTATCTATTCGTTGCTACCTCGCACGTAAAGAACGTACTAATAGGTATACGCCTCTTGTTATGTTTGAAATTGCAATGTGTAAGAAATGTATTCTTGAGATTATTGGATGAGCGTAGCGAGCGTAGCGAGCGAAGCGAAGATTCCATTTCACTACACTGGAGAAAAAAATCCGGAATGTTTTTTTTTCTTTTTTTTTTTTTTTTTTTGTATTTTTGTGTGTTTGTTAACACGATTCCGGCTAAACCGATACTCCGATTGCGATGAAATTTTATGGAGGCCTTCGAAATCTCTGAACTTAGAACTGCCACGTTTTTGAGCGCAATCGGGAAAATTTTCTTATAAAAAACGCAATTTTACGATTTTTTTCGATTTTCAAAACAATTCTTCGACTTATAACACTTACATGCTTTATTCGATTGTAATGATTTTTAACAGAACCTTAATTTTATGAATTAAGATATTCGTGTGAAATTTGAGCTTAATCGAAAAATTATTTCTCATGAAAATCGAAATTTTACGGGTTTTTTCTTTTTTAAAACAATTCTTTGACATATAACACCTACATGCTTTATCCTATTGTAATGATTTTTTTATAGAACCTTAATTTCATGAATTAATATACTCGTGTAAATTTGAGCGCAATTGAATAATTATTTCTTATGAAAATTGCAGTTTTACGATTTTTTTCTTTTTTTAAAATTACGTAAAAATTACGATTTATTAAAAAAATTAAGTTAATTTTTAATTTAATTTAATTTAATTTAAAAAAATCTTCGAATAAGTAATGATTTTTTCACAGAACAACAGAAAATCCGCGTAACTCAATGCAGCTCAATGCACCAATTACGCTCATCCAACAACGCGGCGGGACTTAAGCGTTTTCCTAGTTAAATTAGCACGAAAATGGGAGTACCCAATATAGTGAGCGAAGCTAATGAAAAACTGCATAGCCGTGAGCATAACAGAGAATTTGTCGCTGAACGTCTCTAAGCAACAATATTCTACGTTAAATTAAAATTATTTAAAAAAATATGATTATTTCTCTGATTGCATTAAAAATGTAGCATGTCCAAAGTGATACATTTTGAAGATTCCATTTTATAATTCAAATTCAAATCACACTGTCTGTCAATTGTAGAGGGCGATGAAACAGAAGAAAACCAAAACAAAAAATATTGATTTGTGTGTCATATAAGTATAATAATACAACTTCTGCTAAATTAAAAAACTGGCATGTCAAGATTTAAAGATTTCTAATGGCTCATAAACATTTGAAAACATAATTGGAGTAACAATAATTTGTCTAGTTAAAATATTTAAAAAACTGGAATACAGAAAAAGCGTTACAAAGTGGTAAATTGTGATTTCCATGGCGGACACAATAAATAAGGTGGGATATTTGAAAGTATACCTAAAAATGTTCCCAACAACCTATCTCTAACTAGGGAAACGCCAAAGTCGTTGTTAAACGAGTGAGTGAGCCATGTGTTGAGTACCCGATTATATTTCTTTTCTTCCCCCTACCTTAGGCCTACCTAGCCTATCATAGGCTAGAGAGGCGCATTATGACCTTACAGTTGACGCGCCCGTCCCCGTATACCAACTAAACTTTAAAAAAACTATTATTTATACGAATATAATCAAACTTAAATGCAAATGTTCCCGGGTACTCACCACATGACTCGCTCACTCGTCTAACTACGACTTTGGCGTTTCCCTACACTGTTCAAATATTTTCGTCAAATTACTGCAAATGTCGTTGGAAGTACTGCTTACTAACTAATTCCAGTTTTTCTACTGCAAGTCCGATTTCTTTATTTTACTGCAAATGTTGTGTTTTACGACTTGAAAAAGCGTAGTAAATTTTCGAACAAGATTGGCAATTTAAATCATTATATTTGTTATTTTACTGAGTTTGAGTTGTCGAAGTTTTACGGCAAATGTTTTTTTTTTTTGATCCAGTATTAATACGGCATTTTATTCCGTTTTTAAACTCAATATTGGCAATTAAAAATCTAGTCAATATGCCGTAATTTTACGGCAAATGTTTAGTTATTTGACTACATGATCCAGCAAAAAATTTCGACCCGTACGAATATTATTTTAGTATTCGTCAGGTTGAAATTTCTCCTCCTGTAGTGGGATTAATGGAGCATTACAATTATTTAATTTAACAATTAAACTATGATAACGAACGTTCCTGTAAGAAAGACAAGCATCATTTGATAGCTAGTACGAAGATTAATATTGCATATAAATTTCATGGTATTAAAATCTCGGAAGTCAGCGAGGCTCGAACCTGGTACACCTGGAGAGAGAGTATACACTGTCCTAGTCAATAAACCCAATACACCAAGACACCGTATACCTGAAGCGCGTCTGTAGTGAATCATGTTGGGAGATGTAGGTTTGTTTTAAATGAGAAATTCAATACGAAAAGTAGGGTTTCGGATTCCTGGTCATATTATATAACAATATAACGATAGGCCTATAATATAATTAATATTAATTATTAATGTACTCCTCGGGGTCGAAATTTCGTCCTTTCGGAAATCCGCCATGCATGGTGATATAAGATATTAATCTACTCTTCTGTGTCGAATAACCGTTCTTTTAAACGCTGTTAACTGGTCACTAGTAAGAGAATATTATGAAAATATGATTACATTATTACTTTGACAACTCTTAAATGGTGAAGATTGGAACCATATTGGGCGATTGTTAGAATTTCATAGGGATAATTGTTTCGGTCTGCCAAGTGATATTTATCTACCCTTCAGGAACAAATTCTCGTCCTTTTAAAGTCTGCTATAACTGTCCATTTTTAAGTGAATATTATTCTAATAGAGTACATTTAACGACCTAAAAAGTTGAATATTAGAACCATACCGATCAATTTATGATTCACTGTTTGAGGAATTATTGGTTCGGCCCGCATTTTATTTCAAGCTGCAAAATATATTTTTATTTATTATTATCATTATTATTTATTTTATTTAAGTCAACATTTGCCGTATATTAACAGAAAGTAGATGATTTGATTGGTGAAATAGTTTAGTTTACTTACTACTGACACTTGATAATATTCTAACTATATGCAGTAAGAACACTGAAAACAATGTCCGTAGAATAAAGTGATCATTTGCCGTAAATTTACAGAAAATCGGTATTATTGCAACAATTAACTCGTTGATTAACTATTTGTCTAGGAATATATTTGATATTAGTTTCGTCAAAGTTCCAGACTGTGATAACATTTATTTAAGAAGTCGTTGTCTTAATTTTCCTTGATGGTGCATTCAACTTAAGCTAATTTGATTAGTTTTTTTACTGCATTTGTCGTCTAATTTGTAGTTTACTACAACATTTCCAGTAAATTAAAAAAACTGAATACGTGCAGTAAATTTACTAATAAACATTTGCAGTAATTTGACGATTTTTTTGAACAGTGTAGTCTAGTTGGCTAAGCGCCCTTGTAGCCGAGATGTGAAAGAAGTGGGTTCAATCCCCTGGTCGGGAAAGATTTTGTAATTTCTTGATTGTATTTCAAAAATAATTAAACATGTTTTGAAATGCATATAACGCTGTGTAGTCCATCATGTGGCAATAGGGCCTACTATGGTAAACATAGCCAGTACGAAATACGTGAAAATATTGCAAGGTTTACTCAATCTACGAGCGAATTTGGGGGTACCTTGACGTGCAATATTCGACAGACCTTGCAGGGGCACGGCATTTCACGGCCAGGCGAATAACAAACAAAAAATATCTTTCAAAATCTAAGACATTGTCGTTAAAATAATTTCTAAACATTGGAAGTCTATTTTTCAGTTTATTATTTCTTGTAGGTTTAAATCGCCATGAATCTTGCTGATTTTGTTAGCAGTTCTCAATAAACTCGTACCGGATGTCTGTTTAAAATTTCAGCGCAATCTGTTCAGCGATTCGGCTGATTTTCAACGTACACACACACACACACACACACGCCACGCACGCCCCAAAAACAATAAGGGCCGTTTAAGTCGAATGGAAATCACTACGTTCGCTACGCTCACTCGTTCAATCACATTTATTGATAGATCGTAGTAACCGTTCGAGCAAATACAAAACCACCAACAAATGAAAACTGGCAAAAGCTTTTATATCTTCACTAAACGCTCTTTCAATAAAAGCACCGACACTTGAATTAATATTCGTAATTTATACCACTAGATAAACTACTCATCCGTGTTAAGTCGGAGCCCATGCAATGCAGCATTAGTACTTAAGCGTAGCTCTTTCCATATGCAGCAAGTTTTTGAACAAAGTAAACAATTCAAATGGTCGAGTTGGATTTATTTTATTTCTGGATTATATCATTTTTAATTTTAATACATTTTCTTTTCTTTGTATACATTTAAATCTTGCTCGTGCACCCGAACAACCGATGAACTAAGCTTTAATATGGCTTTACCTCAATGAGAACATAGAACAATGGCATCCCATAAATAACGTAAGTGAATCGAGCGCTTTCAGAAAATAGAATTCGAAAGCAGTTAGTGACCTAGTTGTGACATGGTTTGTAGTGCACATCTTCTGCATTTACAAGTCACTTGCAATGTTAACCACACTTTTAACCGTCGAATATTACAAAGTTAGCTTTCTGATATGGCGAGTGAGATCTACATCACTTCACCAACAAGTACGAGTTTACGTACGAAAATGCCCGATTTGTATATTGAAAATCTAGTATTGCCCAATTTCTCCATATTATAAACGTTTTACCGATCTAATTAAAATTAAACGTTCTTCAACTGTATTTTATTTATCATAAAAATAGTCTCAAAATTTGTCAAATACATTATATGTAGCCTAAAATGCAGATGCAAAAATAAAATGCCACATTAAAATGATATGAAAAATGTGTTTCTTATTTGGTGTATTAAAGTCACCAAATAAGTTTAAAAGAAAGCATTTTTAAAACAGGTTCGGTACAACCTTAAATTTAAAAGAATGCAGTATGCTCAAATTAAAGTAGGCTTATGCACGTGCAAGTGATAACGCTCTCGTCCAAAAACGAAGAGTAAATTTTAACATCATTCATTGATGTCACAATCTAACAATTTTTAAAAGAAAAATTTACTTTAAGAGTCAACTATACATATTTGAAACTTTTTTGGGAACTTTTCCTGCTTCCAGTTGTCATCCGATCGAGATGCAACTTTGCGTAGTTGTCAAGCAAGAATATGGTCACTCTACTATAGTCAAACATTGCATTATTACGCATAACGTACAAAATAAATTTGGAAAATTACCAATTTTAATGACTACAAAAATCCAAAATCCTAAAAATCCATTTAATTTATATCGATTTTTTGTGATGGTTTAAAAAAAACAGGCCCTATAGAATACTTTATATACACGATCATAACATATGTGCAAAGGCTGGTAACAATCCGATAAAAACTGGCTTCAGGAAAAGTTCTAGAAAAAAATCACTGGTATTGTAGATCTTTTAAAGAGGGCAATTATTGCAATTGATAAACTTTATGACGGACATGTATATGAATGGTAACATTTCTAGGGAGATGACGTTATCACATTATACTCTATTCCATTCCATTTCTCCAGTTCTTGTTGTACTTCCGTTGTAAGGGTGCGCCAACCTTTAGATCATTATGCGCGCTCTCGAGTCTAGGGGATGACGTGAGGTCAGACACCCGTGCTGCAAGGGCAGCAAGACACAGGAAATGGAAGGGGGAGGTTCTCACGTCGACGACCAGAGCTCGCATCTAGTTTCGGGTAGTAAAATACTACCCAACTTACTAGCTGATGTTTGCGATCTAGACCTTGCCTAATTTCTTACCTTGTACTATTGGTAGACGAATACCCTGGACCATAACCCGGGCCCAGACGGAGGACTTTAAAGTGATTTTCAAACGATTGGTTGTATAATGTGTGTATCTACATGCAATTAACAGATAACCAGGTTAACTAAAGATAAATGAAACAAGTCTGTGCTGTGTCTTTATAAATGGCGTATCCTCAAAGACGACATAGTTGCCGACCTACCCGGCCGCTGGAGGCGCCGTTATTGCTTTGAGCCGCGTCGTGTTACCCGTCAGACACCCGGGCTTGCGAGTTGTGTTGTGGGAAACACACGTTCTATTTCGCCAGCTATTTATCAGAGCTTCTGACAGTACAATTTCCAGCTAAACATCTCACCGCTAGAGAACGGATTGAATTTCGTTACCATGCTTCAGAGTGGAGACAGGCTGACTGAGATGGAAGCGCTGGCAAATTACTCAGATGCGCGTTCTTATGTTTTTGTTCAAAAACAGTGGGAAATTAAAGAAATGCAACCTGCAATTTCAGTATTTAGTTATTATTTCTATTTTTCTTTTCAGGAAAACGCCATTGTTAGACGAGTGAGTGAGTCATGTGCTGAGTACCCGGAAACATTTGCATTTAAGTTGATTGATATAAAGTATAAATGATAGAGTTTTAAGTTTGGTTGGTATAAGGGCGCGTCAACTGTACGGCCATAGTGCGCCACTCTAGACTATGGTAGACAAGGGAGGAAATACCCATGCTGTGTATAGATCCAGCCGTAGGTAGGGGTAGGAAAGGGAATGTTACCGGGTACACACACAAGACTCGCTCCCTCGTCTTACAACGACTTTGGCATCTTCCTAGTCTTTACAGGTAATTTATATTTACTGCAATACGACTAAGTAGTCAAGTGTGTTGAGCTGACATAGCTTCAACAAAACTATTTCATTGGAATCCTGAAACAGGAAGCAATTGTTACTTCTGTGATATCATTATGATTAATTAGTGGTTTACGTAATACAAGTAACGAATCATATGTTAAATTATTCTCAAATGCCCCTTACAGAAAATAATTTCTTGTCGATATTTTCAGTGGCTATAGACTCTTATTAAAAATAAAAATGTACCCTTATTTTTTATGTTTGCATTTATTTAGCGAGAACTTGTTTTATTTACGAGAACTAGTTTTATTTTGTTTTAGATATTAGTTCAATGGTAGGGCCTACAAAGAAACAAAACCCGCAAAAGTTTGTTCTAGAATTAACTGTCTAGTTTTGTTTTAGTTTATTTTGCACGTCAACCGTTCGGTAATAATACGCCACTCTAGCCAAGGGGATGTGGGGAGTAGGACCCATGCTGGTCAGTACCAGTCAGTGTAGGGGGAGGAAAAGGGGGTTCTCACGTCGCGGTCGTGATCATCTTCGTCATCGTTCGTGTTGTCATGGTCGTCGTCGTCGTCGTGGAGGTCGTCAAGTGGATTGGGAGGGATCGCCGACGACGACTGCCAGAGCTCGCTTCTAGTTCCAGGGAGTACTCCCCTTTTTACTAGCTGATGTTTTCGATTTGGACTTTATCTCTTTCCTCGCCTATTACGTTAAAAGAGCCATGCTATGGGCCTCATTCTATCTCCGGACCAAGACGGTGGAATAACTGTTTACAAATATCGAGTATATTTTTGGAAATATAACAATTGATACTTTGCATTGGTTTGCAATCTTAACCATCAAATAACCGCGGTTTTGTTAAATGTTTGCTTCCATCGTTTTCAATGAACATTTTTATTTAAAAAATTCAATCAAACATGAGAGTGACTAGTTTACAGTCCAACAGGATCAAGTTACAAAAATGTAATGCGAACTCATAAAAATGAGGTTCGTCAATAATTATATATTTATTGCATTGATGCTTCTATGCATATACATTGACCATGGTGCAGCCGAAGACCAGAAGAAGAAGGACGTGGAACCTGTGATTGACGGATATTCTCACACCCTCAGCATACCCGAAGAGGAAGAGGACCAGAAATTGTTAAGGCAAAATTATAGCACATATCACTCAGTGTACCCGCCATTTGACGAAAGTTTACCAATACAAATTTACTCTTCTGCCGTTTGAAAATGCCATTGTGAACATTCTAACAGAAATCTTTGGCTTTGAGAAAAATATATTGACGGGAGAAAACCATAATTTTTTTGTTATTCGATTCAGCAAAACGCTGGGCAAATAAATTGAGAATTTGAAGAATATTAAGAAGAATATGATCTCCTAAACTCTCTGGAAGTACCCGAATGTTACTTCGGCTAGGGTTTGTAAGGCAGTGGCGCTTCACTTCAGCGGAAGTGCAAACCTCCTCCGCGCTTACTCGCAACACATGAGCGACTTGTCTCAAATGCTGGGGAACGAGTTTGGAGTGGACCTGGATGAAGTTAAACTATTTCAAGTCGACTATTTCAATTTGACCATTTTAATCTTTTTGTTTATTGCAATTGTGATACAACTATACCTGTGTGTTAAAAAAATATTATCTATAATATATACAATATATAACATAGTAAGTGATATGTACAATTAAAAAAAAGAAAAGAAGTTACAATAAATATTAGGCTTTAAGAAAGTTTTCTCAATTATTTTTGATTCCGAAGTGTTTCTCTGTGTTTTTAGTTTGAATTAATTTAAGATTTGAGCTCAGAAGTGTAGCCCTAATTTAAAAGTAATTAATATATGTATGTAGATAGAATTAAAGAACAAGTTTATTATTACACTGAATTATGACAATTATTATGAAGACGCACCAAACCCGTAATTTGTACCCTTCAAGATCCGTAGACCACCCTTCTCTCCAAGCAAAACTCCCTTCACAACCACCAAAACCTTCACTTCTTCTCTCTAACAATAATCAAAACATACACAGCCAAACAAACCCCAATTGGCACAGCCCTCATGAAAAACACAACTAGGAAAACGACGAAGTCGTTGTTAGACGAGTGAGCGAGTCATGTGTTGAGTACCCGGGAACATTTGCATTTAAGTTTGATAATAATTATAAAGGCCTAGGTATACATAATGGGGTTTTGAGTTTAGTTGGTATAAGGGCGCGTCAACTGTAAGGCCATAATGCGCAACTCTAGCAGCTATGATAAGGTAGAGAGGCCTTAGGTAGGAGGAAGAAAGTGAATGTTAGCGGGTACTCAACACATGGCTCACTCACTCGTTCTAACAACGACTTTGGCGGGATTTTTAAACGAGTGAGCGCAGCGAACGAACTGGTACAACGTCACTTTTTCGGCTCTCATTGTGACAATGTCTGTAAAATGTCTGTCTGTCCGGTCCCATACGGCCCAACGGTGGAACAGATTGAGCTAAAATTTGAAACATACATCCGTGACCACGTAACTGAGATCTGCTAACAAAATGAGCAAAATCCGTTGCGATTTAAACCTACGAGAAATAATAAATTGAAAATTAGGCTTTAAACGTGCAGGTTTTATTTTAACGACAATGGTTTTGTTTTTGAAGAACTCATTCTCAGTCAGTCATTTTTATCGAATCAGTTTTGTCAGGCTGTGATTGTATGCAAGCACCAAGGTGTATCGAATCTTGCACGCTCAAGGTACTCCAGCATTTCACTCGGAGAGCGATTTAAACAGATTTTCGTAGGATGAAGTTATGCCATGAGTACACGTGTCGCTACTATACCACGCCTCTGCAGTAATCGTATCTTTTTTTCTATATTTATTCAACAAAATGATATTTATTAGACGAATTGA